>CM040619.1:53809767-54075215 GCA_022817965.1 Solanum lycopersicoides | reverse complement strand
TTGAGGTGTTGATGTACCGTGGTTTCACCGTATTTTCTAATGCTTTTTCCTTAAGTTTAGTGTGTGTCGAGAGCCTTTTTGTTTGATTTTGATATAAGTTCTCTCTTTGTTTGCAGAAAATCTGTCCAAGGATGAACGCGGGAGTTTTTGAGAAAGAATTGCAGAAGAGACCACCTACGGAACCTATGACGGTCCGTCGCGGCTGTGACGGTCCGTAGGTGGCATCGTAGTGAAGGGATAAGTTGCTGAAGGAAATTTGGGGAAGTCTGACCAAGTGTGGGATTACAGAAGTCCATTACGGACCGTCACAGCTACGACGGTCCGTCCTGCTGGTTCGTCGTAATGATCAGAGAGTAGTCCCAGTACCCAAATTCCAAGAATTGAAGTATTTTGGAACGAAGACCCTCGACGGACCGTCGTGCTTGAAACGGTCCGTCATACCTGTCCGTCGAGGGGAATGAAGAAAGCAACAGAAGAATGGTAAAGTATGGGACGACGGAGTCTATGACGGTCCGTCGTGTCCATGACGGTCCGTCACGTGGTCCGTCGACCCAGACGCGTTTGGACAGATTTTTAGTAAATAGAATTCTTATTTGATTAGGTTTCGTTTTTTATTATAAATAGTTGGAAAAACCTCGTTTTTGAGGTTAGACTTTCTGGATAATTTTTAGTTTATAGTTCTTCTATTATAGTATTGAATACTCGATTTTGGGAATTAAGATATTTTTTGGGAATTGATTGTTGGTGATTTCGTTGATTAATCAAGTTAAATTCTGGGGAATTATTCGTTTTCATAGAAGTAAGTGCATGAATTCTTCCATTAACAATATGAATTGTGTAATGACGAACATGGGTAACTAAACCTCATAGCTAGGGTTGTGGGAACCATGGGTGAATAACAAGGTAATAATCTAACTTAAATAACCATTCTAGAGTGGTGTTTTGCATGTATTGATAATTCTTTCATTTAGAAGTCTTTTTAACGGTGGCCAACGTTAGAACTCGCCTTAATGCTACTTGCCGGACCAAGGAGGTAGATAATAGGAAAAGAATTATCAACATAGATTTAGTGTAGACTATCTAATAGGTTAGTATTGGTTGGTACGAGTTAATAACTTAGTCAAATACCGAATACGATGCTTAATATGAGGTAAAGATAAGGGTTAGTATAGCAACACACGTAGCCGGACCAAGGTGCGGAGTGAAATTCTCTAGATGCCGGACCAAGGATTTAGAGATACGTAACTTATCACTTTACATGCAAGATATCAGGATAGAATTGTTATAGTTAGAATTACCAAGCTAGGAACCTGTGGGGAACACTAAAGCCCTAGTTACTTTTATAATTTGATTAAACTTCGAAAGCTGAATCTGTTAGTTGTCCATTTTTATTTAGTTAATCATTTTCATTAATTTAGAAATAAAATCCCCCTTTTTGTCTCTTTGTTTCTCGGAAAATAGTTGGCTAAATAGTAGTAATAATAGAATAAAGTTAAGTCTGAACTATTTTCCTTGTGGGATCGATCTCAACCTCATTAGTTGGGTTCTTTACTTGATACGACCGCTTTACTTCTTATTTGAGAAGTAAGTTTGAGCGTATCAAGTTTGAGATAACAGACATAGGGCTCATGTCATATTACTTGGGCCTAGAAGTGAAGCAAATGGAGGAAGGCATCTTCATATCTCAAGAAAGCTATACAAAGGAGATTTTGAAGAAGTTCAACATGTTTGATTCCAACCCTGTGAACACCCCAATGAAAAGTGGAACAAAATTGTCAAAGTTTGACGATGGAGAAGAAGTGGATTCCACTTTGTTCAAAAGTCTCGTAGGAAGTCTGAGGTACTTGACATGTACGAGACCAGATATAGTCTTTGCAGTTGGGGTAGTAAGTCGATTCATGAAAGCTCCTACCTCCACTCACTTGAATGTCGCTAAAAGAATTCTTCGCTACCTAAAAGGTACAATCGACCTTGGGCTATTTTATTCTTCTTCCGATAATTTTATGGGATATTTTGATAGTGATTATGCGGGAGATGTTGATGATAGAAAAAGCACATCTGGTTTTGTGTTTTTCTTGGGTGATTGTGTTATTTCTTGGAGTTCAAAGAAACAATCAATTGTTACTCTCTCGACTTGTGAAGCTGAATATGTGGCAGCGACATCATGTACATGTCATGCTATTTGGTTGAGACGGTTATTGAAGGAACTCAATTTGTCACAAATTGAAGCCACAATGATTTGTGTTGATAACAAATCTGCGCAAGCACTAGCAAAGAATTCAGTGTATCATGATCGAAGCAAGCACATAGACACAAGGTATCACTTTATCCGAGAATGCATTACCAAGAAAGAGGTAGAGCTCAAATATGTGAAATCTCATGATCAAGTTGCGGATATTTTTACAAAGCCTCTCAAGTTTGAAGATTTTCAGAGATTGAGATCAAGCCTTGGAGTAAAGAAGAAAAATCAAAATTAAGGGAGAGATTTGTGGAAATAAATCTTGGCAGCAATTAATTTTGCAGCCATACTTTTTGAAATTACTAGCCACAAATGTGAAAATTGGTAGCCACCAATGTGAAAGTTGGTAGCCACATTTGTGGAAGTAGGTAGTCAAAGTTTGGTATAAGTTTGGTATTAGTTTGGCAGAGTTAAGCAACCAATTTTGTTGAAATTGGCTATCACATTATGTCATTAATGATGTAAACAACTGTTCAAAAAACTCTATAAATAGAGTAGTAATTGAACACTTGAAGATACACCAAAATAGAGAAGCAATAGAGAGTAGAGAGAGTAATCCACAAACTACTTCTTAGTTTGTGAGAAAATAGTGTGCAAATAATATTATTGTGAGTTGTAGGAAATAAAAGAGTGTTGAGTAGTAGTCTTTTGACACTACCAAAGTTTTCATCAATATTATTGTATTAATTATTCGGGTATCATATTTACCCATTTTAATATTTGGTGTCGTTGTTACTCTCTTCCTATTGCTATTTAGTTTGGACATTATCCTGGGTGTGATTATCATTTTGTCCAACAAAAAAAGTGTCAGGTGGTCCTCGTCTCACTCAATCAAAATACATTCTTGATATTCTGTCTGAACTGGATATGCAAGATTGTAAAAGAGTCCTGACACCAATGTGCTCTGGTAAACTGCCTCAGGCAGCTGATGGTTCTCCACCTGCTAATGCTACCCTCTACAGGTGGACTCTCGGTAAGTTGCAATATTTATCATTCACACGGCTTGACATTTCTTATGCTGTCAACAAACTGTCACAGTTTATGCATGATCTCACTGATGAACACTAGAAGGCGGTTAAAAGGATACTACGGTATCTCAAAGCCACGGCAACTTCAGGTCTTCATATTCTTCACAACTCAGACTGCAATCTTTCCATGTACACTGATGCTGATTGAGCGGGAGACCCGAATGATAGAATATCCACATCAGGCTATGTTCTTTTCATTGGGCGCAATCCTGTGAGTTGGTCGTCAAAAAGTTGTAGCTCGGTCATCTACTGAAGCAGAATACAAATCAGTTGCAAATGCTCTTGCCGAAATCACATGGGTGCGCAACTTGCTCGATGAATTGTGTATCACCATTCCAAATATCCCCACAATCTTTTGTGACAATGTTGGTGTCACTTATCTCTGTCAGAATCCAATGTTCCATAGCCGTATGAAACATATTGTTGTGGACTTTTGCTATGTTAGGGACCAAGTTCAAGCACATCGAGTTCTTTTCAAACACACTCATGCTTGTGATCAACTTGCTGATACATTTACCAATCCATTACCATCACCAGCCTTTGCAAGGTGTCATTCCAACTTAGGTGTTGTTGACGCACACCTAACTTGAGGGGCTGTATTAAGCATAATTATTTTATCTTATAATAAGTTACTGTTATAGTTACTGCCTTTTAGTATCTCTAGAAGACTCCTCCTATTGTAGGAGTTTATTGTTGTTGTATATTTGTAGAAGAGTCCTCCAATGGCTTAGGAGTTTATGTAGCAATTAGCTTCCTTAAGTTTAGCTATAGGTTGTTGTTATTGGTTTTATTTAACTCTTCGATACTGAAATAATAAAATCATCTTTCGACTACTTCTGTCTATCTGATTTTATAACCCGTCCATAGTAATTTAGCAAAAAGACTTAGACAATGTAGATGAGACTTGTTAGATTTGTGTTCTTGGACCTGAAGATATAGAACATATGTTATTCAAATGTCCTCGGTCTCAACTTGTGTGGAGGCAATGTCCTATAAATTGGCCTGATATAGGAAATATTACTGATTTTTCTAATACCAAATCTATTGACTTGTTAAACTTGAGCGCTAAGATTATTTGGCAAATAATTGGTTGTTATTAATTAGGAAAGGTTAGAACCAAGAGATATGGTTTCTAGATCTAAGTTTGAGTATAAAGAATATAAAGAGTTACTGACAAAAAGTCTTCCTTCTTGTTCCTCAATAAATCATCTTGTGATTAAACTAACAAAATTGCAAGATGGAATTTTATTGTTTACAGATGCAGGATTGTGGCTATAGATAGCGTTGGGAACCTGCTTCATGCCCATGGATCCCCAATCCAATTTGTTGGGGAAGTCATGACTGCTGAAGCAATTGCTATTGGGAAAGCTCTTGAATATGCTATCAGTAAGGGATGAAAGAGAGTGAAGATTTTATCAGATCGTTGAAGGAAACCTCTTGGGAGAAGTTTTTCCCTAGTTGGATCATCCAGGATGCAAAAGATATGTTTAAACTATGTATTACGTTGATGCAATAATAAAAGGGGTTTTGTTTTGGAGAAAAAAAAAGCACTAACCCTTTTGAAGAGGGATTAGAATAGAGATTAAAAAAAGACTATTTAGCAAATAATGATATCTCAAAGTCTAAGTTGAGTAATTTTATTGATACAAAACAAAATCTAATGACTTTATTATATATATTCCTAAAGTTGAGTGATCTTTAGAAATATCATTTCTCTGAGAGACAAATATTTGAAAGTTAACTATTTTAAGTATTAAATCTTCATTCGACATATGCTTTGATAACTTGAGGAAAAAAATTTACATTTGATTCTATCAAAATGAGTTGGATTGGTTATGAACGCCATGATTTACTATAAGTAGCTACTAGGCCATAAATTTGTTTTTGACATATTTAAAAAAATTTGGAGTTAATTATGTTTATCTAGATTAACTTCAGATAAATTTTGATTGTCATCTTGAAACTACTTGTCGGTGTATACATAGACTCTACCTAATTGGGTTGAGTCGATTCGTGCAACACTACGCGGAGATGACTTGAACATGAGCAAGTAGGTTCTATGATATTTGTCACAAAGTTGATCACCTATTTGGCCTTGGATATTGTGTTGGTATTAGTATATTACTCCCCAATAAAGGTACAAAAAATTTGAATACGTTTAGATGATTCTTATGATTCAATTCAATTGAAATGGGATTTAATGATTTTATTTAAATTATCTTGTGAATGGAATTGAAAGTATATAAGGTTGAGTTGAAACAAAGTTATGCTAGATCCTCCGCATCTCAAATGTAAAATAAATTATTATGTGACATTTAATGCATTTTGTTCTACGTCAAATAATACTTGCATTGATTTACTAACAAAGTCGGTTGACACTTTGTTGTGTTTCTTTGTGGTATTCATCCTCATAAGGCTCTTAGAATCACATCCACCGCTCTCCCTGTGAGTGGATCCTCCTTTTCAGTCGGTCTTGATTAGTTCCATCTCTTTGTAGGGTAATAACATTAAAAGTCGAGACTTTTATAAACCAGAGTCAATAATACTTATTTGAGCATTGTGATGGTCTACTCGTGGCAATTGATGAGTGGACAAGGCTAAGGTTACTCTTTTCCTGAGATATGTGTTGAGGCACCACTTTTATTATGTGTTAGCTAGTATATGTTGTTCTTTTTTCTTTTTGTCAGAAATTGTTCCAAGATAAATTCAATTATCATATAGAGGTTTCCTAGACCGATAGTTGTGTTGAGTTGTAATAATAGAAATGTACATGAGATTTATTTTTCTTATGAAATTATTTTTGTATAGTTCTAAATTTGAGAACACTTGATGATTAATTTGAATATGTATAAAATTTTGAAATGGTTTTCGCGGTTGGTTTAAATGCGCGGTCTATGTTTGGATTTGTTTCGCTCATGTAGTTGAAGTGGATTTAGGACTACTCTTTCAACCAATAGGTCACCCAAATTTTCTTTTGTGTATAGAGATTCAAAGTCTCAAATAGTTATCTTAAAGTCCATTGCCTCTTTCCTAGTATGTTTCAAATTTTATCAAAATCCTTTTGTCCTTGTCTTTGATAGTATCGAAATCCTTAATTCCATCGATTCATTCATAACAGAGGATCCAATCCAATTCACACTAACAAAATCACAGAAAATTCATCTGTGTGCAGAGACACATCTATACCAGAAATTGATATCCATAGTCGTATAAAATGAATAAAAATAAACGTCACTCGATGAAAAAAATATGTGTATACCTGACAAAAATCAGGTCCAGTAGCCCATGTAACCTTCTTCAAAGTCATGATCAAAATTCGCCTTTTTATTTGTCAATGTAAGTCTGAAACTGAAACAGAGACAGATATCGGAGTTTATCGACGGAAGAGAAGCCTGGAACCCTAAAGCCGTGAGGAAAACGTTGCGTCGTTGCGGCCTGCAGGAGGGAGGGAGGGAGGGAGGGAGTAAAATGTAGTTTCTGTTTTTGTATTCTGTCCGTAGCAGGAAAAAATCGTTACATGCCTTTTAACTTTTTCATTACGTCATGTCTTTTTATTTTTTCATTTAGGGTTAATTAGACCAAAATACCCCTATACTACTACTTAGTTCCGTATACATCCATTATATATAGATGTAATTATTATCCACCAGTTTAATTTTATTTCTCATTTATTCTTAAAATAGATTTTTATTTTTACTTTATTACTTTTGAAATATAAAAAAAAGATAATATTTTATTTTCATGTTTGACAATCAACATTAAATAGTTATTTTCAAGACATCATTTAATAAGGAATAGTTTGGTAAAATATTTATACCAATAATTGTTTTTTAATGGGTGTGTTAAGTCAAATCGTGGAAAGTAGAAGTGAACAGAGAGAAGTAAAAGACAAATTAAAAGTAATTATAAACATTAAAATAGATTTATTTTTATGAAATTTTAAAAAGAACGGTAAAAAATTTTCATAATTGATTAAGAGAAGAGAAGACATTTTTTGAAACATTTATCATTCAAAACTCGTAAATAGAAAATTAAAATAAATATTCAATAAGATATAATCAATTAGTAGTAGTAACTTGCCAGTATCCTCCAAAACTAATCGAGTTACATACAATTTCTCTCAACACCACGATTACAAATTAAAAGCAAATGAAAAATATGTGTTTGGCTATTGAGGGGTAAACCTTTTTGAGAAGAAAAATAGCAGTTTCCATTTTTTTTTATACGGTAAAAAATAATTTTATGAAAATCTCATGTAGACAAGAAAAGGCTCTCCCATCTCTTCCCTCTCTGGCTCTTGAATAAAGATCCATTACTGGCCGCAAAAGTATCTCTGAACTTCTAGTTTACTAGACCATTTATTTTTGCCGTTTGTATCAGTAAGCAGAGGTGAATCTAGGATTTCAAGAAAATGGGTGCACCATGCTTTAAAGATAAGATAAAAAAATTTAAAATAACAATAACTAAGAAGCAATACATAAAAATTACATTACCACAATAAATATTATCAGTTTAAAATTGTACTCGACGAGACTTCATATTTTGAAAACAATCTATAATAGCATCACTACTTACATTTTCAAATATCTTCCACTCTATCTTACAAACTAAACAACCATTCAAAAATTCTTCACCAGTGTTATTACGTAGATCATTTTTGATAAGCTTCATTGATGAGAATGTTCTTTCGGAATCACATTTAAAAAAGAAGACTTATACCTTGTTTGCATTCGAAATCACATATTCATAAAGAGGAATTACATCCCTTTCACATTTTAAAATTAAGGTAATCACACCCTTTCACATTAAAAAAAGAAGAGGGAGTCACACCCTTCAAAATTGATAATATAATATAAAACACATTCCTTAGCTATTGATGATTTCCTATTATGCCTTGTTCTCACATGTTTCATAGAGACGAGCCATTATTGCCCTATTTATCGCTTTGAGATGCCCTTGGAGGAACACAATTAAATTTTACCTTTTATCATAGAGGGTAAAGATATATAGGAGGCTAGAAAACAATATTTCACTTAAAGTTTCTTTGTTAAGCAGTATCAAGTCTTACTTATTTTTAATGTGCTTTATAAATCAATGGGATTTTAAGAATCTTTGTTTCATTAGTATATATGATTATTTCATTTGTTTCTTGCAGGTTTTTTTTTTAAATTTATTTAAGCAATGACCCTATCTAGGTGAACTAGGTCTTGATTTTAAGAGCTTTATAACTAATTATCGCGAATAGGTTTGTTTGTTGGACCCAACGGATTCATTGAAAATGAAACAGTCGATTTTAGGGATAATGACATCGTCATCCCAGCAAGGGTTGAAATCTGTGGTGGAACAGAGGGAGAGTGATTAAAGCTCAAATTGAGAAAGGAGTCGGAGATCACGGTTGGAATTGATTCTGCTTGAAGTGCACTGTCAGAGACGGTAATGGAAGCCATGAAAAAAAGAATTGTATAAGTTTGGAGGAAAGATCGATTTGTTTTTAACTTTTCAAGGAATTTTTAACTGTTGCTTCGTTTTGTGAACTTCTTTCTATTGAAAGAAGAAGAATTAAGCAGAGTGAGGTCATAGGTTATATATAGGCCTGTTTTATTTGGTTTAGATGGTTACCGGTAAAAATCAAAATTTCATCGATTTTAAAAATATCATATCAAATATAGTTTGTTACCGATTTTGATTTGATTATTAATCATAGATAATCGGGAAAATTTTGTAACTAAGTTAACTTTTACTATATAATTATATGTTATTGCTATAGTATTAATTAACTATAGAACAGGGTTAACGTTTAAGATAATGGTTAAGATAGGTCCCATCACTTTTGTATTAGGCGTGTATAACATTTCCTCTTCTATTCAATTTTTTCACTACCTCTCTCCAACCCACTCATGAATTTACTCCTTAATTCTCTCATTCTCCCTTTAATCTCTCAACTGATCCAAATTTTTAAATTTTAAAACTTTGAATAATCTTTCCTAACCTTCCCAATCTTCCAAAATAAGGTAAATTTTTTTAATTTTCAGTAGTTTTGATTTTTTCAATTCATATAATCTTTTCATTCTTTCAATTTTTTTCACAGTTCGACAACTAACGAATCCTTTGAAACAATCAGTCTAATCATGAAGGAAGAATCTTCATCAAAGAGAATCACTAGAGGTATACATTTGCATACAACAAATTTGGTTGAGAATCCATCTTTTTCGTTGTATTTAACTCAAGATTTTGAATCATTTACAGGTTCTATTGCGAAATCTGAAGTTTTTGATTCAAACATACAAAGAAAGAGATTAAATCTAAATTTATCAATGACCCTATCAATACGGGATTAAATGACTCCAAGCTGTAAAAAAAAATAGTACAAAAAGCATATTCAAGCAAAAATGTCTCAAAAACGGATGATTATGTTGAAATGGATCAACAAGTAGCAGACGATTTTGAGGTATAGCATGTTTTCATTGTTTCCTTTTTGTATTTGGATAATTTAAGTTATATGACACAATAAATGAATTGTAATTTAATATTTTTGTATTTATTTTATAATTAACATCAAGCATATACGTATGCATAACTAGTGTGTTATTGTTTATAATTATGCAAATCCAATTGATATATACAACTACAAGGATTTGTATAATAAAGTTATGTTATTTATATACAAATATTTAAATTAAAGTTCTTTATTAGGGGGTTCCAATTTATATCCATGCTTACATGTTGCGTATTAGTGTACCATGACACATTATTGACAATGTATATATTCGAGTCAATGTATAAAATATATTTAAATATATATTCAATTATACAATTATTTAATATACAAATGAAATAGTGATATACAAAAAAATGGGAAAAGTAATAAAAAATTATTCAATTATATTCATTTGTTGACTAAAATTATATAACGACTTGTGTAAAATCTACTAATATACAAATTAAAATAATAATATATTCAAAACTGATGCAACTAATTGAAAATTACTAAATTATACTCCACTTGTTGACTTAAAGTATATAACGAGTTGTATAAAATCTATCTAATATACAAATCACACTGTACTTATACAAACTGCTACAAGCACTCAAAAATTTCTATATCATATTAATTTGTTGACTTAAAATATAAAATTCATTAAATACACAAATAATTGTAAAATATATAAACTAATCGATTTAATAGAAAATCTTTCAATTACATTCACTTGTTGACTTAAAATATATAACGACTTGTATAAAGTCTATCCAATATACAAAGCAAACGGTAATATATACAAATTGTTAGAAGTAATAAAAAATTACCAAATTATGTTAACTTTTTGACTCAAATATAGAACAACTTGTATAAAACCTATCTAATATACAAACCACATACTAATATATATAGATTGATACAAGTACTTATAATTACTCAATTTTATATACTTAGTTGATTAATATTTATAAAGAATTCTATAAAATCTATTTTATTATACAAAACAAATAGTAATATATACAAAATGATACAACTAAACAAAAAACACTCAATTATATCTTTAGACGAAAAATCGGTCACAAACAATCTTAGCGTAAAATTCGATACCAATTATAGAAGTCTACAAATTATTTTCAAACAAATTAACTACTCCATATAGAATGTTTAATCGATATTTGTGGTCAATAACATAAATACAAATTAAAGACGAATTAACCAAGAAATATTTGAAATCATATACATTAAATGTAGTCAGAAAAATATACAACTCATACTGAGTAGATTCTTGTGTTTACGTTTTTGTTGTTCAAGCCACAAAAATAAATTAATTATTTTTGTTCTAATACAGAATAAGTTTTAATTAAAGGAAAACAATGAATAGTCCTCAAAGGAAGAAGTCTTATTTGGTAACGTATCCTAATTATACTAAATTATCTTTAATTAAGGCATTTCTCAATTAATGTATAATTAGTTAGATATAATTAAACATATTATTTTGTATAATTAATTATAAATAGGTCGAATTATACAAATCATAAATATAATAGTTATTTAAACTATAGCTATGATACGTAAATAGGTAAACTATAGTTAAGCAAACCTATTATGTTTCCTATTGTAGCTGTTTGTGAAATTTTTCCATAATAATATAAAAGAAAGGGTTCAGTCAAAACGTGAAAAAAGTGACATCAATTAATTCAAAACGAAAATAGTTAGAATCAATGACATTACATAACTTTCAACCATCGAGTTTACTATGAATAAAGCCTAAAAGTTCATTATTTTGGCTTAGAAGGAAGAGAATTGTCATATATATTCATATACATGAAATCTATAAGATAAATATATTCACCTTGACATTATTACTTTCATAAGTAAATTATAAACATACTTTGATGAAACACGTATAAGATCTTTAAAATTGTTTATATTATGCATATATAATAGTAAAATATATGTATATAATATTGTCGGTTCGGTTATTTCTTCGGATTTTTTTAACAAATTATAATCAACTCAAATAATATCGATTTTTAAAAATCTAAAAAAAAAAAAAAACTAAATAAAATCGATTTATTTAATTGATTTGATTAGATTTAAATCAATTTTTATTCCAAATATAAATACCCTTAATCACCATTAAAAAATTAGCACTCACATTTTTTTATTAAGAATTGAACCTAAGAACATAAGACTGTTGATTACTTCCTTGATTATAGGTAGATATGTAAAAATTGAATCAACTAAAAAAAAAAAATTACAGTATAAATTTTGGTAGTGAATTATTAGGCTAACAGTTTTTAAATGGTTTTGTAAGTTTTTTTTTTTGGAAAAAAATATCTAATTAGATTTACAGTTATATAATATCTACTAATTCAATTTAAGCTTTTAAAAAATTATTTATTAATGAAAAGAAACAAATATATCGTTAAATTATCCTAAATGGTATGGAGATAATCTCCGTCATACTTTTGAGGCATTGTTGTCCCTACCGTCTAAAGATAGAGCATATATGTCATTCACTCTAACGGAAGACTAAATAGGGACACATGGCACAATCTTATTAGTTGATCCGATATTTAATAAATGTCGGATCGGTGGAGAAGATGATGACATGTGTATGCCCGTTAGTATAAAGGGTATATGTGTTATAGTTTTTGGACGACAACGACACCAATATCCCAAAAGTATAACAGAGCGCAGCTGCATACCATTTATGATAGTTCGAGAGTATATTTATCTTTTTTCCATTTATTAATTATTTATCAGATGAATTCAGATACATTAAAATACATCACATCTTAAAAATAGCCTAAAGTAAAGTTTTTCCCACATAATTATCTCCCTAAAAGAAAGTCCTCTCACTTAAATATTATCCTAAAATAGAGATTAACACCTAATTATTTTCCTAAAATAGAATCTTACTCGCTTAATTATCTTCCTAATTTATTCTTATTTCCATAAAATAAGGTCCCTCGACTTAATTATTTTCCTAAAACAGAGTCCTACCACTTAATTATTTCCCTAAAATAGAGTTTTACATACTTAATTATCTCCTTAGTTTATTATTTGGGTTAACGGGTTAATGATTTTATAGAAAAGAATTATCAGATTATCAGTTCAATTTTGATATTTTATATTAGTTTATTGGGTGATCAGATAACTCAAGACTATTAGATTTTACTATTTTATATCTACATAAATATAAAATATTAATGTCAATACCTTAAATGATATTATTTTTATTCTTTAGCCTACAATTCACACTTCATAGTGAATTTGAGTTCACAACTTTGCATTATACAAATGAAAAAAGGATAAATATACCCCTCAACTATCGTAAATGGTATGCATATACCCTCCATCATACTTTTGGGACATTGGTGCTCATCCCGTCAAAAAACTAGAGCATATATGTCATTCACTCTAACGGAAGACTAAATATGGACACCTGACACAATCTTATCCGTCGATATGGTATTTAATAAATGTCGGGTCAGTGAATAAGATTATGACACGTGTATGTTTGTTAGTATAAAGGTTATATATGCTCTAATTTTGGACGGTAGGGCACCAATGTCACAAAAATATGGCAGAGGGTATATGCATTCCATTTACAATGGTTCAGAGGTATATTTGTTTTTTTCCCTTATACAAAAGGTCAAAACCTAAAGTAAGAATCTTATTCCTCTTAATTTTTCTTCTGTTATACTTGTATAGTAATATTTATGGTAGTTATTACTATTAAATTTTATGAGGTTTGTAAAGCTATATAATTGTTTTGCCGTGTCAAATTGTTGAAGAAAATATATCTGTTCTATAAACATTTTTTATTGGTTAAATAAAAAATCAAACTATTAAGAATCAAAATCAATAGATCGAAAACTGATAAAAAAAATCTTATTATTTTAATTATTAGTTTATGGTAAAATGAAACACAATTGTATAACTCAAACTCCCAATCAAAAAGTTTCTACCAAATCACTCCGAAATCGTTTGGTGTGAAGGATACTATCATATAGTCCTGAGATTAGACTAAAATGCCATTTTTCACATTATTTTTCACATTCGTGTATATTTACATTGTTTTCAATATCATGTATATAAACAACATTCACAATCTTTACTACTTATTTTTATGATAATTCTTGATAATTTCTCATAAAACCTCTTTTACTTTAACAAACTTAAGGTGATTTTTTTAAAATGTAAATAAAAAGAAAGTTTTATTTTTAAATACGGAAAAAGGATAAAAAAAAGATGCCCTTAAACTATGCGAAAGAAACAAAAATGTCATCCGTTTGTAGTTTGATCCAAAAATGTCTTTCTATCAATACTTTGATCCACTTATTTTTATTTAATGGGTCAAAAATACTCATTTTTTTAAATAAATATATTATTAATTTTCTTTTTTGATACATTCTCTTCCTAATAATATCTTTAAAATTAGAAAATAGTTATCTTACTTCAGTTCAGATAAAAATAAAAAATGAAAATATTTCTTAAGATGAATATATATACTATGATCTTATTTATATATACTGTACTATAAATCATAACATGCACACAGTAAAATATTTAAGCTAAATATAATGATATATATAGCTCATTCTATTTGTATTCAAACCAAACAATTCCTTCATTTATTTCATCATCCCATGCATCAATGATCAAAGTCCAGTTGCCTACCATAAATGAACTACATTTTAAACCACATTGTGCTTCCCTACCTTATTCGCCCTGACATTCTCGCTCTTCCCAGGGCTACCTCGATTCTTTTTCTTCCGAATTGAACCCACATTGCCCGATTCAAGCACATGTGTGGGAGCAGATAAGGAATCAGAATTATCAATCCGATTAGTTACTGAATCGGTAGGGTACCCGAATAGCTGTTTAATAACCTCAACGACTTGAGAATTCTCTGTGCTATTATTGTTAAGAGATGGAGGATGAGGGGTACGGGTACGGCTGGAGGAGGAAGAAGGGCGAGCATAGGGGATACGTCAATAAGTTTGTTTGCGAGACGCAGCAGATTCATTGAAAACAGAACGGTCTATTTTAGGGATAATGAAAGCGTCATCCCGGCAAGGATTGTAATCAGTGGTGGAACAGAGGGAGAGGGAGTAAAGTTCAGATTGAGAAAGGAGGCGGAGATCAACAGTTCGTATTGATTTCGCTTCAAGTTCTCCGTCAGCTATGGTGGGGGAAGAAGCCATGAAAATGATTTTTATAAGTTTTGGGAGGATTTGATTTTACTTTTACTGTTGTTTGATTTTGTAAACTTGTTTATATAATATCACATAACTCTATCTACCAAATCATATTCACATTTCTCTTTTGGAATACTTTTTATTTCTCTTAATATTCACATTTCTCTTTTGGAATACTTTTTATTTCTCTTAATATTCACATTTCTCTTTTGGAATATCTTTTATTAAGTTTTGAATCTAAAAACTCAAGATTGTCAATTTACTTTATTGAACATGATGTAAAAATACAAAAAATTAATTGATACAATAAAAATCTTACCAAATTAATATATGTGAGATCATGAATATATGAAAATCATTGTATTTTACTAAGTTACGTATCATATTTATTGAATTCATTATACATTAAGTATAATGTTTGTGTAAGATTCATTGTAATATATTTCTTAGTCAAATGATAATTGTAAGATAAATTAAGCAATTCAATGATTCATTGTAAATATAAATTCATTATACATATTATTTATTTTTTCTTAATAATCAAATATTATTCCTTGTTTATTTACTAAAAATATTCAATGTGTGATGGTAAGAGAATAAACTATATAAGCAACATAAGAAATATCTTTGAAACTATATCCAAAAATGGTTTCTCATTTCAAATGTGTCACAAAATCAATAATGATTAATGACAAACCAAATATGTAAAAACATTATGTGTGTACAAAAGAGATCATTCCACGTGCATCTAAAAAGATTTCTAGTGATTGCAACACTAAAACTTTTGAATGCAATAAGAAAAATTAGAGATGAACTTCAATCAGATTTAAATTTTAATAATAAAAAAAAACACAATAGAATGACATTTCACTAAATAGACTTAGATATGTTTGTTCTTTATATTTTACTAAATTTTGTATCATATTTGTTGAATTCATTATATATAAAGTACAATATATGTGTATGACTCGTTATAATATATTTTTTAGTTAAATGATTAATCGTAAAATAAATTAAACAATTCAATGATTCATTGTAAACAAAAATTCATAATACATAATATTCATTTTTTCTTAATAATAAAATATTATTTATTGTTTATTTACTAACAGTATTCAATATGTGTTCAATATGTGTTCAATATATGTTGGTAAGAATAAACTATATAAAAAAAAATAAGAATTTTCTTGGAACAATATCCAAAAATGACTTCTCATTTAAAAGTCTCAAAATACAAAAGAGATCATTCCACATGCACAAAAAAAAATTATAGTCGTGGCAACACTAAAACTTTTGAATGTAATAAGAAAAATAAGAGATGAGTTTAAACCTACCTATAATTTTTAAAGAAAACATAACTACAACTTTCATTATAGTCTTTTCAATATTAGTCGTCATAGTTACTTGTTTGGTTATTGTTGCGATGTTAACCAACTTTCTGAAAAACAATCTTCACATGATGATCCATCTTCTTCTAATTTTAGATATTCAAATATATATGAAAAGTATTATAAATTGCAACCTTTTCTTATCAATACGGTCAAAAATTACATATTAAAATGTTAGTCAAAATTCATATGATTTGACTCACAAAAAAGAAATTGACAACTAAAAAGGAACGAAGGAAACACGATATGATGTGAATGACTGATATATATGATTCCATCTACTATTCTAGAAAGAAACAAATGACTTGAATTGATGATGGATGATAGTAAATAGCTAATGGTGGTGAATAATGATGGTAGTTGACGATATATAACATGACAATTAAATCTGGTGACTCGTGATTATTGTGGTAATACTATTATCATTATTTTATTTATTGCATTACCAGTTATCAAAAGAACTTTCCAGGGAGCTCAACAGAGAAACAAATTGTAGGCTAAACAAATATTGAAGGTCGGTGTTACCAGCCAAACATCTTTTTCTTTGTTATTTGTTAAATAACTATATTATAAGAATATATTAAGGATTGAAGTTTGAGTAATGTCCAAGAAATTTACCAACTGCTAAAAGTGTGTGAAATTGCAATTATTCCTCTGTTTTTCATTGAATTGAAGAAAAACATCTGATCCTGTCCTTGTAAATTTAGTTAAAAACAGAATTAACTATGGAGTTGTTGTTGAGATTCTAAGTTAGAGGAGCTGCTGCCAGTGGAGATAGGAAAATTGACAAATCTAATTATTTTAGAGTTGTGGAATTGGTATTACACACTTAAAAGGAAATCAGGTGCAAATTTCGGAGATAACATGCCAAACCATCAAGAGCAAATCTTCTTCAATGGGAATGGTTCAGATCACCAGAGTTTGCTATCATCATAACTTTGGTCCAGGTCCGATGAAGTATAAGGACTGTATGGAAATAGGAGAAACAACAGATTAAAACCAAGTAAATTGAGACAAAAACCTAAGAGAAAATCCATAAATTGTTGCGGAAGCCGAATATATAGACAGTGATGGAATCACAACTGCTATATCTAAAGGTAGCTAATAAATAGTAAATGAGACAACAATAAAAGGAACACCAGAAATTAACGAGGTTCGGCAAACTTTTGTTTTCTTTTGCCTATTCCTCGGACACAACCAACCAATATTTATTTCACTCCAAAAGAGTACAAGTGAAATACTACAAGAGAGAAAGAAGAACAAATGCCTTAGGAGATGAGAAGGCAAGTGAGAGGTGTGTTACAAATGAATTAGGAGCTACCTATTTATAAGAGTGAATTCTTCTTATTGATGTCATCCATGACATCACAATATGTCAAAATGTAAGATTTACCTTGTGAAACCAATTTATTGTTCACCTAAATTTCACCTACAAAAAGGTGCCAATGAAGAATTATCCTCCTAACTACCATATCTTCTCATTAATCCATTTTTGAATCTTGTCAAATTTAATATAAATTACATACTTCGGAGGAATTGCAGACCGATACAAGGATAAACCATCTCAAGCACTCTTTTTTTCTTATATATGCTCCTGATCCCATGCTTCTTTACTTTCTTCACCAGTAACCACATGCCATTTCTCGCTCAAATGAAACTATCAATAACAACATTAAATGGGCTATGAAACTATCAATAATAACATTAAATGGGCACGACAATGTGTGTGGAAACTGCACATATAAAGGTACCTCCTATCATCTAAAACTTAGATTACCTTGGGAGGGCATTTTCATTTAACCAGAGATTTGATAGAAAGTATCTTTTTTGACTTCTTCAGCCAATATCTTCCTTCAAATGATGAGCTAACAATACTTTGATGTGTCCTCTTTTACTGTGGATGATGTTGAGATCCCCTACAGACTTCTAATGGGCAATCCTCTTCTCAATAATGTACGTTTTAGTTGTTGAATGGTAAATATGCGAAACTTGTTAAGAATTGGGACAATTGAAAGTCACCTTGAGATCATGGTGAAGAAAAGAAAGATTCTAGATACCAGCAGATGAGAGACGAGACGACATGCTTGAAGATGCAAATAGTTTTTGGATCTCAAGTGGAATTGATTTTTCTAATAGAAAAGTTGAATCCAATTCTATCTAAACGATTTGCCAGTTCATTTGCTTATTATCCTTTGTGTTTGGGAATTTACAAAAGCTCCTAGTTATCGTCTCTCGACACAATATATCCAAAACAAGATATATGTGCAACCTCACTGTGAGATTTCTTCTATTTGCAGTACTATGGCGAGGTGTCAGGATATTAACATAGATAGTTGATCGAATTCATTGTTTACTTTTCCTAAACGATATACATAAATTATTTTATATTGTTATACACATCATAATAATATGCAAGCCAAGCTACCTTTCAGCTCTGAATAAAATGCAGTTCATTGCATATTGTGGGATCTGACTTCTTTATTTGTCCAGAACGAATATGCAATATGCAAGTTTTTACTTAATTCCAAATGAATCTGTGAATCGATCTAGTTCCTCCACCAAAGCTTAATGAATCCCTCTTTTCCCGATCCAGTTCTTCCATCAACACGAACTCCAATTAAATTCAAGCATGTTCTGTCCTGACTCAAGTTCAGCCAATTAGGCTGGCAAATCAAATATGGAACTGAGTTGTCTTCTGTACAACTTACTCAGTGGCTACTTATGAGCAAATGAGAAAAGGTCAAACCATTTCACCTTTAGTTTAAACCCCTCTTTGCTCATTTAGCAAATCAGAAGTTGCCATAAATCTGCCTGTGGAGTCAAGCTAAGTCAAACTGCACATCTTTGACGGAGCATTGGGAATTAGGTACTGCAAATAAATGAGTGTAAGAAATGGATACAAGAGAAAAATACCACGCCATGTGATGTTTACCTTCTCGAGTATATGTTTGTAATAGATGATTGCTGCAAGGCATATAAACCAGTATTTGCCTTGACTTCCCCCTTACAACATATGTGTAGTTTAGCTGAAGAAGTCCTGTTTCTTGTTTGTTGAATAGGTCAGTGTCTGACATCTGATTGTCCTAGGCCAAACAATAATCAAATTGATTCTACGAAGCACTAACCTATTTTTCCATTATTTTTAATGTATGGATAGTTGCAACACTCATCAAAATTCGTTACTATTCTCTTCAACCACATTAATAAACCAAAGAAGACATAATTCCTCATTAAACAACTGTATAATGTCATTAAGTAAAAACCTTTTCATTTTCTCTTATTTATGGGTTATATTCAAAATCAATTATAAGTCTTTTCACCTCTCCAATATCTCCTATATATATATATATATATACTCTATTATTACTATGTATCTAATTGTATGAGCAGTAGAAACTGAACTTCAATAAGATGGAGTAGTACTTCCATTGTTCTTTTTTTTTTTTATGAAAATACTTTTGCTTCATAGAATCTTGAATTGATGTCTAATTATATAAATACTGGAATTTTAACTTATTTAGAGGGAGTAATACTTTTATTAACTTGTCAATGAGCCTCGCTGCAATGATTATTATGGGAAAACAGTTAATATGAGTAAAAATAGACACAAATCTATCACATGTTATACTCTAAATTGTAATGTTTTTTTCAATAATATTATATGATGAGATGTGATTTTTGCAGGGATGGGTTCAGGAGATGGCAAGTTACGTGAAATTACTAGACAAAAAGTACTTATTGGAGATAAGAATGGAAGGATTTTATGGCGATTCAATGCCTAAAAAGAAGCAAGCTAATCCTAGTTTTCAAGTTGTACAGATTTCATCAGTAGCCATCTTATTAGAGAGATTGATTTTTTCACTATACATGCATACACTGACCAATGGTAAATTTCTTAAATATCACTTTTACCTTGTGGTATAAACAAACTCATATTCAAAATTTAAAGATGACAGAATTAATAATTTAGAATGAGTCAAAGAAGACAAATATTACATATGATTATTTTATAACAAATAAATACTATTTTTTTTGTTGCTGTACACTATGAACTTGATAATCACCATCCTAAGGAAGATATATGTTGATCGAATTTTTCTACAATTTTTACATAACACTAATCTCCTTCGATGACAAGTTCTCGATATGTATGCATCTGTAAAAAAAAAAAAAAGTGGAGGCTACTATTCCTTAAAAAGAACACGGAAACTTTAAGACTTTAAACATTTTGCAACTATATAGCCGGCATTTAAATTATATGTTATGACGTATTAAAAAAGTACTTTGAATAATTGATATATTATAAGAATTGTATATTTAAAGTCGTTATAGTACTACGTTTGAAATCACTTGATAACAATATTTTTGTATGATATGTCTTGCAATGATGATAATATCAGTTGAATATAATCATCATTCATTAATTCGAGCTTTTATTTTACACATTGTACACTTCTATATTAGAAATATTTATACTAATTAGCACGATATACACGTGCAGCGCACATATTCGGAAGTTAGTTTTTATTATTATAAGTGGGAAGATTTTAAGTTCAAAGTTGAATTACGAAAATACCCTTCACTTATTTTTTAATTAAAATCATTTAAAATAAAATCAAAAATCACGATTAAAATAGAAAAATACATGGTTAGATGTTATAACTTACCATTTCTACTTCTTAATGACTTTAATCGTTAATTATTATTATGTTAGATAATTGTTCCGTCAAATAAACCCAAAAGTCACTAATGTTTTTAGTTTAACAAAACTATCTTGTGGGCCCAACGCTGGTTGACTTTCTTTTCAAGCTAGTGTCACGTAGGACGAAAAGGGGTAGAAAATTATTTATAAAATAAGTTGAGGGGTATAATAGGACCTTAGTATAGTATAAGTGTGTCTCTGGGATTTCGGGCATAGGTTAAGGGGGTACTTGTGCATTATCCCTAAATAAATACATAATAGTGATGTTAGGGGAAAATAATAATAATTTTAATATAACTCATAATATATATATATATATATATATATATATATATATATATATATGTATGTATAAATATAGTGGGACTCACGTGCAAAGCACGTGTCGAGAACTAGTTATTTATAACTGCGCGAAGCGCGAAAAAGTTACCTAGTTTCAAATAAAAATGAAAAATACCTTGTAAGTATGTATTCAAGGGGAAACAAACCTCTTTAGTCTTTACAAAAAGGCAAGTTAAGTTTAACTGAGTTCCTTCCCTATAATCGGATTAATTAATTGATTTGTTAGTAGATCCTCAATAAATATTGGTTTATATATACTTAATAGATTTCTCAATAAATATTTTATATATATATATCTAACAGATTTCTCAAAATAAATATTTTTTATATATATTTAACAAATTTCTCAATATAAATGTAAATTTAAGCAAAAATCGTTACCCAAAACCCTAACCTCGGCTTCCTCTGTGTGCTTTGTGAGTTATTACATAAGAGCGGCGGAGCAGAGTTGTGTGACTTATTACATGTGAGCGGCGGAACCCAAAACCCTAACCTCGACTTCCTCTGTGTGATTTGTGAGTTATTACATAACAACGACAAGTGGGGTTTTGTGAGTTATTATATGAGAGCGGCGGAGCGGGGTTTTACTTTGTGTGTCATCTGTATGATTTGAGAGTTATTACATAAGAGCGGCGGAGCGGTACCTTGTGTGTCGTTTGTGTGATTTGTGAGTTAATTATATAAGCACGGCGTAGCGAGGTTTTACCTTGTGCATCCCGATAGCGGCGGATGGCAGAGCGGGGTTTTACCTTGTGTGCATCCCAATAGCGGCGGATGGACATCCTCGATATGCATGCTTAGCCAAGCATGCTTAAATTGTATCCAAAAACCCTAACCCAATAGCTATATTCGCCAGCTTGGCCATTCATGCTTAAATTGTTCCTGAAAACCCTTACCCAATACCCTAAATCCGCCGACTTGACTATTGATGCTTAACTTGTTCCTGAAACCCTTACCCAATACCCTAGATCCACCGACTTGGCCATTCATGATTAAATTGTTCCCGAATTCCCTTATCCGATACCCTATATTCGCCGGCTTGTCCATGCATACTTAAATTATTCTCGAAAACCCTAACCCGATACCCTAGATCCGCCGATGCCCCTAAGTATGATGGCCAAGCGAATTTTTAGGAAATTGTGGCAAGCCATTATTAGTAACATTTCTCACTTATACAGGTATGTAATCATCTCATTATTGTAATAACTAGTTTTCGAGCACGAGCGTTGCACATGTATTCCAGGCTAAGTAATAGTTTATTAAAATAATATTAAAATAAATGTGTGATGAGTTATATGAAATTTTAAAAGGGATATATGTTACCTTTTACCTGAAACTTCAGAGTCCTTTCATAATCGAATTTAATAGAAATAATTAGCTAAAATGTATATATAATATCAAATGTAACATGACAAACTATTAAGATCAACGTGCTTCGTGTGATGCCACATCAAATTAGACAAAGAACTTCAAACAATGAATTAATCCTCTAAAATACAAGTTCATCTACAATATATCATCTCATATATAATAAAAATTATCTATAGTATTTCATGAAATTACACATAAGTGTAACTCGAATTAAAGCTTAATAGCATAAAGACACAAAAACTTTACTAATCAACATCACCTGGGGGTAAACTACCACAAAATGCATTCTTGACAAAATATCAAAACTATTGTTTCATTGTATTGTTGTCTCAAATCTGCAGTTAGCTAGATAGACTTTAATCTATATATTAATATGTATATATCAGAAAAATTAAAGAATCTAATTTTTAATCATGTGAAATAATTTGAATAACAATATACTTACCCGAACTATTGTGTGAATCAATTGGAACTTCCTCTTATGTTTTATCCAGAAGTGACATGCATATTATATAAACTTAATAAATTACATGAAAAGTTTTTTAACCGATAAGAATTAAAAGAAGAAGTAAATGTAAAATAATGGGTTAAGCTCATATAATTGTACACTAATGACTCGATAGATTCATGAACTAGTATTATTATAAGTGGGAGGCTCCAACTTTCAAAGTTGAATTATCATTTTGCCCCTCCACTAAATCAAATAAATTATTTTTTTAGAATACTAATATTTAATTACTTAATGGTAGAATATGAAGTCCAACAACTAAACTTTAATTTTTAGTTATGACATTATAATTATAACTAATTAGGTTAATGAAATTAGAGTAGAAAACAATAATGTTTGAAACTCTTTGAATTTTGAAATTAACATAAATTTATCTATCATGAAACAATAATGTATGAAACTATTCAAATTTTGTAATTCGCTGAATTTTGAAACTAAAATAAATTTATCTATTATGATTCAATGTGCCCCATTAAAAAATGTTGGTAGGTAAAAAGACAATCAAATATCACTATAAATACCAGTTGATTGCTTCCTAGGTCATCACATTCTTTTCTTTGCGCTATCATCTACTATTCTCTTTTCTTCTTCCTAAATTATGATATGAATACATATCGTCAAGAAGCTAACTGGGGAGAAGAACAAATAGCCTCAATCTGAAATTAAAAGAGAAGTTTTCTTACAATTAGTTCAACTGTAAACTTAACAGTATAAGTATAAGATATGACTTCATATTCCTTTAGATCTTTTTTATGTTAGATTATAATTTTAAGTTTTTCTTTTTCATTTTAGAGTTAAGGTATGGTTGTCCAAAATGAATTCGATATCCAACCCTTATTTTTACGTAATTATGTATTATTTTACATTGTTATGAAAAAAAAAATCTTTGTTTTTGTGGTATTATACTTTTAGGTGTTATTTAATTGACAAAACTTCTATTAATACATGATGAGTTGTCAACAAATTTTACTTACAACTTAAGTTGGTTAGTATTCTACTAACAAATTACCAATATATTTCTAAGTGAAATATATTTTCAAACTTAACAACGAAATTCTAAGAGATTACCAACATAAATCTTACTAACTAAGTATTTTAGTTGGTAAATACGGCGGGAAAAAATGGCGCCAAATTTAGCAACATTCGATCAAAGGATTACCAACAGAAATATTACTAAAGCACACCTTTTGTTGGTAATATTACCAACGAAGTATATATCGGTTGGTAAATACGACAAAAATATTGTTTGCATTATTTATTAACATATTACAAATGAATTACTAACCAAACATTTACCAACGACAAGATTGTGTTGCTAAATTTACCAACCAAATATAAATGTGTTGGTAAATTAGTAACGAAATATAATTTGTAGGTAATCTTTCCAACCAATATCAAATTAGTTGGAAATTTTGCCGACGAATAAAGATTGTAGTTAGAAAATTGCTAACATCATTAAAATAGTTGGTAATATACCAACCGATCATTAATCAATTGGTAAAATTTACCAACATATTAATTATTAGTTGGTAATATTATATATGAATGTTTAGTTGAAGAGTAACTATTACCAACTCTGATAAAATTGTTTGGTAATTTATTAATTTTACTACCTTATATTTTAATAGTTGGTAAATTTATCAATTGAAGTTAAATATTTTGGTAAATCAGTGTCTAGTATTGAGGCTTTCATATTTAGTTTGTGTCATTAGGAGTTTAACGTTTAGATTTTAACCAAAACATGACTTTGTTCAATATTTTTGGTAAATGTGCTCATATTAGAACTCCGTCACTGTCATTAGCTTTGAAAGGTCATTTTTATCTAACGGAAAGTTTGGTTCAAGTTTTGAGGCTTTCATTTTTTGTTTGTGCCGTTAGGTGTTCTAAATTTTATGTTTAAGCCAACATTTGACTTTGGTCAATATTTTTGTGAACGTGCTCAGACGAGAATTTGTCAACGTAATTAACTCAAAATGTCATTTTTATTTAGTAGGATAGTTGGTTTGGGTTTTGAGGCTTTCATGTTTACTGTTTGCCGTTAGGTCTTTTAACATATAAACTTTAGGAAAAAATTAACTTTGGTCCATATATTTGATAACGTGCCCAAATAAGAATTTTGTCAGTGCAGTTAGATGAGAAAAGTCATTTTTGATGTAATAAGATAAAGGGTTCGGGTTTTGAGGCTTCCGTTTTTAGTTTAAGTCGTTAGTCATTTTAACTTTTAAGTTTTGGCCAAAATTTCGCTTTTGTCAATATTTTTGATAATCATGCTCGAATTAAAATTTTGTCACCGCATTAGCCATATAAACAATTTTGATCTCATAGGATGGTTGGTTCGGGTTTTGAGAATTTATTTTCAGTTTGTGTTGTTAAGCGTTTTAACTTTTAACTTTTGGCTAAAATTTAAATTAGGTCAATTTTATTGGGAAACATGCTCAAATTTGAATTTCGTCAGCGCAGTAAGCTCTGGAAGGTCATTTTTTCACTTTATAGGATAGTTGGTTTGGATTTTGAGATTTTCATATTCAGTTTGTACCGTTAGGCGATTTAACTTTTAAATTTTGGCCAAAATTTAATTTTGCTTAGTATTTTTTTATAAACGTGCTCTAATGAAAATTCTATCAGCGCGATCAGATTCGAAAGGTCATATTTATATCTAATAAAATGATTGTTTCAGGTTTTGAGGTTTTCATTTTCAGTTTGTGTTGTTAGGCGTTTTAACTTTTAAGTTTTTCTCAAAATTTAGATTTGTCCAATATTTTTGGTAAATGTGCTCAATTTTAAATTTTTTGATATGATGATATGTGTCATATTGAAATTAATTTAACTTGTTATAATATATTTTGCATTGTTTCATTCAAATATGATTTATAAAATTGATTAATATTTTTAAATTTATATTCGTGTTCTTAGAGTTTTAAATGCAATAAATTAATAAATATTCTACCATTGAATAATCATTCAGGTAATAATATTTTGAACAAATTTTCAATCAATTACTAACCTAACATTGAACTTGAATGATACATTGCCAATAAACTAACAGACAATTAGTAAATTTATTAGAAAAATAAATAATCATACTAACGTATTTAAAATTTATTACCAACAAGGGTTGTGGTGTAGTGGTAGTAATCCTCCATCCTTAACCAAGAGGTCTCAGGTTTGATTTCTGTTGGGAACATAATTATTTTTGTTACAGAGCGCTTTACTACCCAATGTGGATTTAGTCGGGCTCTAATGTGGGTACCGAACACCGGATGGGAAACCAAAAAAAAATAAAAAGTATTTAAAATTTAGTGGTATTACCAACACAATTTTTTTGTTACTAAAATTATCAACCAATTACCAATGTATGAATCGAATAATGAAGAAAAAATTTACTAACTCCTTTTCAATTCGTTAGTAAAGGTACTAACGATATACTAACCAAATATTAGTTGGTAAATTTACCAACGGAAATTTCAAGGCCATGTTTCAAAATTTTGTAACAACATCTTTGGGTGTTTACCAACTGATTTTTGGTTGGTAAGTTTACCAACAAATTAAAATCGGTTGGTAATATTTATCGACGAGTTTTTTAGCAACGGTAAATATTAGTTGAAATTTGGTTGGTAACTCAATTTGTCACCCGATTTGATCAACTTACCAACAATTTTTTTTGTTGGTAATTGAGGTTCCTTTTGTAGTGTAATAGTTTATGCAATATATGATTTTGTTTAAATAGAAGTAATTTAAATAAATATATAATAGTGATGCTAGGGGAAATAATAATAAAGATGAAAAATACCTCATAAGTATGTATTCAAGGAGAAACAAACCTCTTTAGTCTTTACAAAAAGGCAAGTTAAGTTTAACTGAGTTCCTTCCCTATAATCGGATCAATTGATTGATTTGTTAGTAGATTCTCAATAAATATTTTTTTATATATACTTAATAGATTTCTCAATAACTATTTTTTATATATATTTAACAGATTTCTCAATATAAATGTAAATTTTAAGCAAAAATCGTTATCCAAAACCCTAACCTAGGCTTCCTCTGTGTGCTTTGTGAGTTATTACATAAGAGCGACGGAGCAGAGTTGTATGAGTTATAAAATGTGAGCGGAGGAACCCGAAACCCTTACCACGGCTTCCTCTGTGAGATCTGTCAGTTATTACATAAGAGCGGCAGAGTGGGGTTCTGTGAGTTATTACATGAGAGCGGCGGAGCGGGGTTTTACTTTGTGTGTTGTCTGTGTGATTTGAGAGTTATTACATTTGGGAGTTATTACATAAGAGCGGCGGAGCGGTACCTAGTGTGTCCTTTGTGTGATTTGTGAGTTAATTACATAAGCATGGCGTAGCGGGGTTTTACCTTGTGTGCATCCCGATAGCGGTGAATGGGTTTACCTTGTGTGCATCCCGATAGCGGCGGATGGGTTTTACCTTGTGTGCATCCCGATAGAGGCGGATGGATAGCCTCGATCTTCATGTTTAGACATGTATGCTCAAATTGTACCAAAAAACCCTAACCAAATAGTTATATTCTTCGGCTTGACCATTCATGCTTAAATTATTCCCGAAAACCCTTACCCAATACCCTAGATCCGCCGACTTAGCCATTGATGCTTAACTTGTTCCTGAAAACCCTTACCCAATACCCTAGATTCACCGACTTGATCATTCATGGTTAAATTGTTTCCGAATTCCCTTACCCTCAACCCTAGATCCGCCGGCTTGGCCGTGCGTACTTAAATTGTTCTCGAAAACCCTAACCTGATACCCCAGATCCGTCGATGCCCTCAAGTATGATGGCCAAGCGAATTTTGTAGGAAATTGTGGCAAGCCATTATTAGTAACATTTCTCACTTATACAGGTATGTAATCATCTCATTAATGTTATAACTAGTTTTCGAGCACGAGTGTTGCACATGTATTCCAGGCTAAGTAATAGTTTATTAAAATAATATTAAAATAAATGTGTGATGAGTTATATGAAATTTTAAAAGGGATATATGTTACCTTTTGCCTGAAACTTCAGAGTCCTTTCATAATAGAAATTAATAGAAATAATTAGTTAAAATGTATATATAATATCAAATGTGACATGACAAACTATTAAGATCAACGTGCTTCGTGCGATGCCACATTAAATTAGACAAAGAACTTCAAACAATGAATTAATCTTCTAGAATACAAGTTCATCTACAATATATCATCTCATATAGGGATAATGCACAAGTACCCCCTCAACCTATGTCCGAAATCTCAGAGACACACTTATACTATACTAAGGTCCTATTACCCCTGAACTTATTTTATTAATAATTTTCTACCCCTTTTCGGCCTACGTGACACTATCTTGTGGGTCCAATGTTGGTTGACTTTTTTTTTTCAAGCTAGTGCCACGTAGGCCGAAAAAGGATAGAAAATTACTTATAAAATAAGTTCAGGGGGGTAATAGGACCTTAATATAGTGTAAGTGTGTCTTTGGAATATTTGGCATAGGTTGAGGGGGTACTTGTGCATGTTCCCTCTCATATATTATAAAAATTATCTATAGTAATGCATGCAATTACACATTCAAGTGTAACTCGAATTAAAGCTTAATAGCATAAAGACACAACTTTGCTAATCAACATCACCTGGGGGTAAACTACCACAAAATGCATTCTTGACAAAATATCAAAACTATTGCTTCATTGTATTGCTGTCTCAAATCTGCAGTTAGCTAGATAGACTTTAATCTATATATTAGTATTAGTGCTGGCAATTTAAGCCCATTTTCACTAATCCGTCCAAATAGTCCTTCAAATATGGTTGAAAGAGTGATTAAATATGGGTAATATTTGGGATTGTACCCATAGTTTACCCATTAAAATATGGGTATATTATGGGTAAACTAGGGGTCAAATATGGGTATTGCAAGTTTTCTCCAAATTTTCAAAAAACCTTCTGTTACCAAGTTGTAGAAGCGATTTTTCAACACTTTCATATATGGGTCCCTATTAATATTTCAACTCTCGACCTCCACCCTACGCTTCCCAAAAAAAATGAAATTTTATTTTTAAAAAATATTTTGAACTTCAAAATTTTATTTTTTCACCCCTACCCTCGACCCCCCAACCCCCCCCTCCACACACACACACACACCAGCCCCCTCACCCCCACCCACCCCCAAAAAAAATAATTTAAGTTTATTTTTAAAAAATATTTTTAACTTCAAATTTTCATTTTTTCGTCCCTACCATCATCCCCCCATCACCCCCCCACCCCCACCCCCACCTCCATCCAAAAAAAATTAAGTTCGTTTTAAAAAAATATTTCAACTTCAAATATTTATATTTTTACCCCACCCTGGACCCACCCCACCCCAACCATCGTCCCCCACCCCCACCCCCTACCCACAACCAACCCCACCCTTCAAAAATATTAAGTTTGTTTAAAAATATTTTTTAATTCAACTTTTTTTCACCCTATCCTGGACCCCCACAACCCCAACCCCGAAATTTTTTTTGAAGTTTTTTTTTAATTCTATAATAAAATAAAACTAAATTAAGCATTTTCAACAGATTTCATTTTAAAAAAGACTAAAATATTTTCTCCATATTGAATTCTTAAGTAAAGAACTATTTATTCATGAAATATGGGTAAAATATGGGTAAAAGTAGTATTTTACCCAATCCATATTTACCCATATCAAATATGGGCGGGTTGAATAATTATCCATTTTATGTGTACCCATTTTCAACCCGCCCACATTTGACCAACCCGACCATTTGCCACCACTAATTAGTATGTATATATCAGACAAATTAAAGAATCTAGTTTTCAATCATGTGAAATAATTTGAATAACAATACAATTATCCGAACTATTGTGTGAATCAATTGGAACTTCCTCTTATGCTTTATCCAGAAGTGTTATGCATATTATATAAATCTTAATAAATTACATGAAAAGTTTTTAAACCGATAAGAATTAAAAGAAGCAGTAAATGTAAAATAATGGGATAAGCTCATATAATTGTATACTAATGACTCGATAGATTCATGAACTTCACGTTAATATTTTTTCAATTTATTGATTTATTTATTAAAAGGTAAATTATTATTTGGTAGATATTATAAAATGGTAGTGTTTAGATATGGGTAAAAATGTATCATTAGGAAGGTAACTTTAGTCTATATACTCATGAATATGGGAAAACGAACCAACCTTACTTTTTTAACAATTTCTCTCAACACCACGATTACAAATTAAAAGCAAATGAAAAATATGTGTTTGGCTATTGAGGGGTAAACCTTTTTGAGAAGAAAAATAGCAGTTTCCATTTTTTTGATACGGTAATAATAATTTTATGAAAATCTCACGTAGACAAGAAAAGGCTCTCCCATCTCTTCCCTTTCTGGCTCTTGAACAAAGATTCATTACTGGCCGCAAAGTATCTCTGAACTTCTAGTTTACTAGACCATTTGTTTTTGTCGTTTGTATAAGTAAGCAGAGGCGAATCTAGGATTTCAAGAAAACGGGTGCACCATGCTTAAAGATAAGATAAAAAAATTTATAATAACAATAACTAAGCAGCAATACATAAAAATTACATTACCACAAAAAATATCATCAGTTTACAATTGTACTCGACGAGACTTTATATTTTGAAAACAATCTATAATAGCATCATTACTTACATTTTCAAATATCTTCCGCTCTATCTTACAAACTAAACAACCATTCAAAAATTCTTCACCGGTGCTATTACGTAGATCATTTTTTATGAGCTTCATTGATGAGAATGTTCTTTCGAAATCACATTTAAAAAAGAAAACTTACACCTCTTTTGCATTCGAAATCACATATTCATAAAGAGGAACTACATCCCTTTCACATTTTAAAATTAAGGTAATCACACCCTTTCACATCAAAAAAAGAAGAGGGAATCACACCCTTCAAAATTGATAGTATAATATAAAACACATTCCTTAGCTATTGATGATTTCCTATTGTGCCTTGTTCTCACATGTTTCATAGAGACTAGTCATTATTGCCCTATTTGTCGCTTTGAGATGCCCATGGAGGAACACAATTAAATTTTACCTTTTATCATAGAGGGTAAAGATATATAGGAGGCTAGAAAACAATATTTCACTTAAAGTTTCTTTGTTAAGCAGTATCAAGTCTTACTTATTTTTAATGTGCTTTATAAATCAATGGGATTATATATATATATATAGAGAGAGAGAGAGTGAGTGTGTGTGTGTGTGAGAGAGAGAGAGAGAGATGTATGAATATATGAGTAATTACTTGCGTTTGGTATTTAAGAATCTTTGTTTCATTAGTATATATGATTATTTCATCTGTTTCTAGTGGGATTTTTTTTTTTAATTTATTTAAGCAACGACCCTATCTAGGTGAACTAGGTCTTGATTTTAAGAGCTTTATAACTAATTATCGCGAATAGGTTTGTTTGTGGGACCCAACGGATTCATTGAAAATGAAACAGTCGATTTTAGGGATAATAACATCGTCGTCCCGGCAAGGGTTGAAAGTTGTGGTGGAACAGAGGGAGAGTGAGTAATGCTCAGATTGAGAAAGGAGTCAGAGATCAACGGTTGGGATTGATTCTGCTTGAAGTGCGCCGTCTGAGACGGTAATGGAAGCCATGAAAAAAAAGAATTGTATAAGTTTGGAGGGAAGATCGATTTGTTTTTAACTTTTCAAGGAATTTTTAACTGTTGCTTCGTTTTGTGAACTTCTTTCTATTGGAAGAAGAAGAAGAAGCAGAGTGAGGTCATAGGTTATATATAGGTATGTTTTATTTGGTTTAGATGGTTACCGATAAGAATCAAAATTTAATCGATTTTAAAATTATCATATCAAATATAGGTTGTTACGGATTTTGGTTTGATTATTAATCATAGATAATAGGGAAAATTATGTAACTAAGCTAACTTTTACTATTTAAGTATATGTTATAGCTATAGTATTAATTAACTATAGAACAGGGTTAATATTTAAGATAATGGTTAAGATATGTCCCATCACTTTTGTATTAGGCGTGTGTAACATTTCCTCTTCTATACAATTTTTTCACTACCTCTCTCCAACCCACTCATCAATTTACTCCTTAATTCTCTCATTCTCCCTTTAATATCTCAACTGATCCAAATTTTTAAATTTTAAAACTTTGAATCATCTTTCCTAACCCTCCCAATCTTCCAAAATAAGGTAAAACTTTTTTTTAATTTTCATTAGTTTTGATTTTTTTGTATTTATATAATCTTTTCATTTTTCCAATTTTTTTCTCAGTTCGACAACTAACGAATCCTTTGAAATAATCAGTCTAATCATGAAGGAAGAATCTTCATCAAAGAGAACCACTAGAGGTATACATTTGCATACAACAAATTTGGTTGAGAATCCATCTTTTTCGTTGTATTTAACTCAAGATTTTGAATCATTTACAAGTTCTATTGCGAAATCTGAAGTTTTTGATTCAAACATACAAATAAAGAGATTAAATCTAAATTTATCAATGACCCTATCAATATGGGATTAAATGACTCCAAGCATTAAAAAAAAATAGTACAAAAAGCATATTCAAGCAAAAATGTCTCAAAAACGGATAATTATGTTGAAATGGATCAACAAGTAGCAGACGATTTTGAGGTATAGCATGTTTTCCTTTTTTCCTTTTTTTATTTGGATAATATAAGTTATATGACACAATAAATGAATTGTAATTTAAGATAATTGTATTTATTTTATAATTAACATCAAGCATATATGTATGCATAACTAGTGTGTTATTATTTATAATTATGCAAATCCAATTGATATATACAACTACAACGATTTGTATAATAAAGTTATGTTATTTATATAAAAATATTTAATTTAAAGTTCTTTATTAGGGGGTTCCAATTTATATCCATGCTTACATGTTGCATGTTAGTGTACCATGACCCATTGTTGACAATGTATATAATTGAGTCAATGTATATAATATATTTAAATATACATTCAATTATACAATTATTTATTATACAAATGAAATAGTGATATACAAAAAAATGGGAAAAGTAATAAAAAGTTATTCAATTATATTCATTTGTTGACTAAAATTATATAACGACTTGTGTAAAATCTACTAATATACAAATCAAAATAGTAATATATTCAAAACTAATGCAACTAATTGAAAATTACTAAATTATACTCCACTTGTTGACTTAAAGTATATAACGAGTTGTATAAAATCTATCTAATATATAATCACACTGTACTTATACAAACTGCTACAAGCACTCAAAAATTTCTATATCATATTAATTTGTTGACTTAAAATATTAAAATCATTAAATACACAAATAATTGTAAAATATATAAACTAATCGAATTAATCGAAAAAATTTCAATTACATTCACTTATTGACTTAAAATATATAACGACTTGTATAAAGTCTATCTAATATACAAAGCAAACGATAATATATACAAATTGTTAGAAGTTATAAAAAATTACTAAATTATGTTAACTTTTTTACTCAAATATATAACAACTTGTATAAAATCTATCTAATATACAAACCACATACTAATATATATAGATTGATACAAGTACTTATAATTACTCTATTTTATACACTTAGTTGATTAATATTTATATAGAATTCTATAAAATCTATTTATTATACAAAACAAACAGTAATATATACAAAATGATACAACTAAACAAAAAACACTCAATTATATCTTTACACGAAAAATCGGTCACAAACAATCTTAGCATAAAATTCGATACCAATTATAGAAGTCTACAAATTATTTCAAACAAATTAATTACTCCATATAGAATGTTTAATCGATATTTGTGGTCAATAACATAAATACAAATTAAAGATGAATTAACCAAGAAATATTTGAAATCATATACATTAAATGTAGTCAGAAAAATATACAACTCATACTGAGTAGATTCTTGTGTTTACGTTTTTTTGTTATTCAAGCCACAAAAATAAATTAATTATTTTTGTTCTAATACAGAATAAGTTTTAATTAAAGGAAAACAATGAATAGTCCTCAAAAGGAAGAAATCTTATTTGGTAACGTATCCTAATTATACTAAATTATCATTAATTAAGGCATTCCTCAATTAATGCATAATTAGTTAGATATAATTGAACAGATTATTTTGTATAATTAATTATAAATAGGTCGAATTATACAAATCATAAATATAATAGTTATTTAAACTATAGCTATGATACGTAAATAGGTAAACTATAGTTAAGCAGACCTAATATGTTTCCTATTGTAGCTGTTTGTGAAATTTTTCCATAATAGTATACAAGAAACGGTTCAGTCAAAACGTGAAAAAAGTGACAGCAATCAATTCAAAACGAAAATAGTTAGAATCAATGACATTACATAAATTTCAACCATCGAGTTTAGTATGAATAAAGCCTAAAAGTTCATTATTTTGGCTTAGAAGGAAGAGAATTGTCATATACATTCATATACATGAAACCGATAAGATAAATATATTCACCTTGATCTTATTACTTTCATAAGTAAATTATAAACATACTTTGATGAAAGATGTATAAGATCTTTAAAACTGTTTATAAAAATAATATATTATGTATATATAATAATGAAATATATGTATATAATATTGTTGGTTCGGTTATTTCTTCGGATTTTTTGAACAAAATTATAATCAACTCAAATAATATCGATTTTTAAAAAATTTAAAAAAAACACCCAACCAAATAAAATTGATTTATTTAATTGATTTGATTAGATTTAAATTGATTTTTATTCCAACTGTAAATACCCTTAATCACCGTTAAAAAATTAGCACTCACATTTTTTATATTAAGAATTGAACCTAAGAACATAAGACTGTTGATTACTTCCTTGATTATAGGTAGATATGTAAAAATTGAATCAACTAAAAAAAAATATTACAGTATAAATTTATTGGTAGTGAATTATTAGCCTCACAGTTTTTAAATGGTTTTGTAAGTTTTTTTTTTTTGGAAAAAATATCTAATTAGATTTACAGTTATATAATATCTACTAATTCAATATAAGCTTTTAAATAATTATTTATTAATTAAAAGAAACAAATATATCGTTAAATTATCCTAAATGGTATGGAGATAATCACCGTCATACTTTTGGGACATTGTGTCCTACCATTTAAAAACTAGAGCATCTATGTCATTCACGTTAACAGAATACTAAATAGAGACACATGGCACAATCTTATCCGTCGATCCGATATTTAATAAATGTCGGAACGGTGGTGAAGATGATGACATGTGTATGCCCGTTAGTATAAAGGGTATATGTGACATAGTTTTTGGACGACAATGACACCAATATCCCAAAAGTATAACAGAGCACATCTGCATACCATTTATGATAGTTCGAAAGTATATTTATCGTTTTTCCATTTATTAATTATTTATCAGATGAATTCAGATACATTAAAATACATCACTTCTTAAAAATAGCCTAAAGTAAAGTTTTTTCCACATAATTATCTCCCTAAAATAAAGTCCTATCACTTAAATATTCTCCTAAAATAGAGATTAACACCTAATTATTTTCCTAAAATAGAGTCTTACTCACTTAATTATCTTCCTAATTTATTCTTATTTCCATAAAATAAAGTCCCTCGACTTAATTATTTCCCTAAAATAGAGTTTTACATACTTAATTATCTCCTTAGTTTATTGTTTGCACTCCAAATCACCTCAATGTCTCTCCTAATTTTTCACATCCCATGTCCCGACTCCAGTAAGAGTGTGCAATTGTCTCTTCCCATGTTCGGACTCCAATGTGCAAAATGCGAACTGAAAAAATGTTATTAGTTTATTATTGTTGGGTTAACGGGTTAATGATTTTATAAAAAAGAATTATCAGATTATCAGTTCAATTTTGATATTTTGTATTAGTTTATTGGGTGATCAGTTAACTCATTAAGACTCTAAGAATTTACTATTTTATATCTACATAAATACAAAATATTAATGTCAATACCTTAAATGATATTGTTTTTGTTCTTTAGCCTACAATTCGCACTTCATAGTGAATTTGGTATGCATATACCCTCCATCATACTTTTGGGACATTGGTGCTCATTCCGTCAAAAAACTAGAGCATATATGTCATTCACTCTAACGGAAGACTAAATATGGACACGTGACACAAACTTATCCGTCGATATGGTATTTAATAAATGTCGGGTCAGTGGATAAGATTATGACACGTGTATGTTTGTTAGTATAAAGGTTATATGTGTTCTAATTTTAGACGGTAGGGGCACCAATGTCACAAAAATATGGCAGAGGGCATATGCATACCATTTACAATGGTTCAGAAATATATTTGTTCTTTTTCCCTTATACAAAAGGTCAAAACCTAAAGTAAGAACCTTATTCCTCTTAATTTTTCTTGTGTTATACTTGTAAAGTAATATTCATGGTAGTTATTACTATTCTATTTTATGAGGTTTGTAAAGTTATATTATTGTTTTGTCGTGTCAAATTGTTGGAGAAAATATATTTGTTCTATAAACATTTTTTATTGGTTAAATAAAAAATCAAACCATTAAGAATCAAATCAATAAATTAAAAACTGATAAAAAAATATCTTATTATTTTATTTATTAGTTTATGGTAAAACGAAACACCAGTTGTATAACTCAAACTCCCAATCAAAAAGTTTCTACCAAATAACTCCGAAATCGTTTGGTGTGAAGGATACTATCATATAGTCCTGAGATTAAACTAAAATGTCATTTTTCACATTACTTTTCACATTCGTGTATATTTACATTATTTTCAATATCATGTATATAAACAACATTCACAATCTTTACTACTTGTTTCTATGATAATTCTTGATATCTTTCTATTAATAAATTATACAACATAAATATAATTACACAACATATATATATATATATATATATATATATATATATATATATATATATATATATTAATTTCTCATAAAACCTCTTCTACTTTAACAAACTTAAGGTGAATTTTATTTTAATGTAGATAAAAAGAATTTTTTATTTTTAAATACGTAAAAAGGATTTTAAAAAATGCCCTTAAACTATGAGAAAAAATAAAAATGCTATCCGTATGTAGTTTGATCAAAAAATGTCCTTCTGTCAATACTTTGATCCACAAATGCCCTTATTTTTATTTAATGGGTCAAAAATACTCATTTTACAAATAAAATATATTATTTATTTTCTTTTTTAATACATTCTTTTCCTAACAATATCTTTTAAATTAGAAATAGTATCTTACTTCAGTTAAGATAAAAATAAAAAATGAAAATATTTCTTATGATGAATATATATATTATGACCTATATATATATATATATATATATATATATATATATATATATATATATATGACATATATTATCTGCCGAAAGGATACATCAATTTATTCTATTTTAATTGATAAAATAAAATTTAAAAAAAATCCTATATTTTTATTTGTTAAAATGATTTTAAAAGAAAGAAAACAAGAATATTGTTCTTTAATAATATGTTAATTGGGAAGAAGATATTTTTAAAAAGAAAATAAATAATATATTTATTCGGAAAAGAGCATTTTTGACCCATTTAGTAATTATAGGGGCATTTCTAGATCAAAGTATTGACTGCATGGACATTTTTGAATCAAAGTATTGAAGGTAAAGACATTTTTAAGCCAAATAATAAATGGAGAACATTTTTATTCCTTTCACATCGTTTAAAGACATTCTAAATCCTTATTCCTTTAAATACATACCGTACTATATATCATAAAATGCAAACAGTAAAATATTTAAGCTAAATAAAATGGAAAAAAATATATTTTTAAGAATAAATAACCAAGAGTCTGACTGGATGGGAGCTATAAAGCTTGCCAACATAATAAATGTATATCATGCATATTATTTTGAATAATGGTATATATAACTCATTCCATTTGTATTCAAGTCAAAGTCCAGTTGCCTACCATATATGTTTAAACTACACTGTGCTTCACTACCTTATTCGCCCTGCCATTCTCACTCTTCCCAGGGCTACCTCGATTCTTTTTCTTCCTAATTGAACCCACATTGACCGATTCAAGCACATGCGTGGGAGCAGATAAGGAATCAGAATTATCAATCCGATTAGTTACTGAATTGGTAGGGTACCCAAATAGCTGTTTAATAACCTCAACGACTTGAGAATTCTCTGTGCTATTATTGTTAAGAGATGGAGGATGAGGGGTACGGGTACGGCTGGAGGAGGAAGAAGGGCGAGCATAGGGGATACGTCAATAAGTTTGTTGCGAGACGCAGCAGATTCATTAAAAACAGAACGGTCTATTTTAGGGATAATGAAAGCGTCATCCCGGCAAGGATTGTAATCAGTGGTGGAACAGAGGAGAGGGAGTAAAGTTCAGATTGAGAAAGGAGTCGGAGATCAACGGTTCGAATTGATTTCGCTTCAAGTTCTCCGTCAGCTACGGTGGCGGAAGAAGCCATGAAAATGATTTGTATAAATTTTGGGAGGATTTGATTTTACTTTTACTGTTGTTTGATTTTGTGAACTTGTTTATATAATATCACATAACTCTATCTACCAAATCATATTCACATTTCTCTTTTGGAATAATTTTTATTTCTCTTAATATTCACATTTCTCTTTTGGAATACTTTTTATTTCTCTTAATATTCACATTTCTCTCCTGGAATACTTTTTATTTCTCTTAATATTCACATTTCTCTTTTGGAATATCTTTTATTAAGTTTTGAATCTAAAAACTCAAGATTGTCAATTTACTTTATTGAACATGATTTAAAAATGAAAAAAAATAATTGATACAATAAAAATCTTACCAAATTAATATATGTAAGATCATGAATATATGAAAATCATTGTATATTACTAATTTATGTATCATATTTATTGAATTCATTATACATTAAGTATAATGTTTGTGTATGATTCATTGTAATATATTTTTTAGTTAAATGATAATTGTAAAATAAATTAAATAATTCAATGATTCATTGTAAACATAAATTCATTATACATAATATTTATTTTTTCTTGATAATCAAATATTGTTCCTTGTTTATTTACTAAAAATATTCAATGTGTGATGGTAAGAGAATAAACTATATAAGCAACATAAGAAATATCTTGAAACAATATCCAAAAATGGCTTCTCATTTCAAATGTGTCACAAAATCAATAATGATTAATGACAAACTAAATATGTAAAAACATTATGTGTGTACAAAAGAGATCATTCAACATGCATCTAAAAGATTTCTAGTGGTTGCAACACTAAAGCTTTTGAATATAATAAGAAAAATTAGAGATGAACATCAACCAGATTAAAAATTTTATAATAAAAAAAACACAATAGAATCACATTTCACTAAATAGACTTAGATATGTTTGTGCTTTATATTTTACTAAATTTTGTATCATATTTATTGACTTCATTATACATGAAGTACAATATATGTGTATGACTCGTTATAATATATTTTTTAGTTAAATGATTAATCGTAAAATAAATTAAACAATTCAATGATTCATTGTAAACAAAAATTCATTATACATAATGTTTATTTTTTCTTAATAATAAAATATTATTCATTGCTTATTTACTAAAAGTATTCAATATGTGATGGTAAGAGAATAAACTATACAAACAATATAAGAAATTTCTTGGAACGATATCCAAAAATGACTTCTCATTTAAAAGTCTCAAAATACAAAAGAGACCATTCCACATGCACAAATTTTTTTTTTATAGTCGTGGCAACACTAAAACTTTTTAATTTATAATATTAATGGAACCATATATTGATATATGGTTCTTTTGGAAATATATCATTGAAACGAGTGATTTTTTCAATTGACCTATGTCGGGACCGGTACCTTAGATAGATTATTAATGTAACGAGTATTAATTTAATAAGATTTAACTTTATATTCATACAAATGAGAATGGATAAAGCAAGAATAAATAATTTAGAAGAGCATTTTCTTTATCGGTTAAATAAAAAATCAAATTGTTAAGGATCAAAAGTTGATAACAGTGATCTATTTTTTTGGTTATCGATTTAACATATTTATAACATTGACAATTCAAATCGATAATACATAAATTCAAACTTAACCAACCAATAAGCATCTAGAACCACTAGGTCACACCCTAGAATTCAAACTTATTGAAATTGTCATTTTACCCTTTTCACGTTTATTAAAAAGGTAATATTCGAAAATAGTCTCTTTACTTTAATGGGCTAATAATAAGATCTGTGTATAGTCTACAGTCCCCAAGATCACCTTGTTAGATTTTAATAGGTGTGTTATTAATGTTGTATTTATCAGTTTCAAAACTTTTACTCAAATTCATAATTACTTGTTTATATGTAAAAAATCAGTTTCAATATCGAAAAATATTTTTCAACACTCAACGCATACCAATTATGTTTAAGTAGCTAACCTATACGTGCTCTTACACTATTAGCGTGCTTTATTAATTGATTTCTCTCACTGTGTTCGTTATATTCATTGGAATACAATTAAATGTAGATTAATGTCGGAAAAATTCAACTCCCACTAACAAATATGATCTCATACCCAGAAGACTCAAATTCAAAATTGTTAGATTAAGAATAAAGAAATACTTATTGCTCCATCATAACTCTTATAAGTACACAATTAACATATCATTTGTAAGATAAGTCAAATTTATTCATAACTCAAGAGAAACATTTTACTTTTGATAAGATAACATTTATTCAAAGTGTAACGACCCACTAGGTCATTTTGAGAACTAGAAATACTTTAACTCTCCTCGTAAATTTAAATAGGAATATTGGGTTGTTTGCTTAATTAGGATTATATAATTAAGTATAATTTACATAAATCCCATAGTGTAAAATCTAAATTACATCATATCCCTTCTCTTTTCTATTTTACAAAAATCCCTTAAAATGTAGTCATCCGGATACATAATTGATTGTCCGGATACATTAATTATGATACATTATTTTGCAAGGCTGTTGCGCTTAAAAAGGAAAAAAAAATCTAATTGCAATCCCATAATTTATGCTATTCAGTTCCCTTCTTACTGTCAATCACTAAAATCTAGATCCAATTCAAAAATCAAAACTTCCTATATGTCATCGCTCTTTCTATTTCGTCGTTCTCCCTGTTTTGTCATTCGCGTTGTTCATCGTTCTCCCTGTTTCGTCGACGAAAAATTCTATAGCTTAGATATGAATGGTACCAGAATGATTTGATAGTAGTCGGAAGATTAGTACGGAGGAGTATTCGTTCGGGTTTGATTGTGTCGTAGCTCAAAGATCTGATAAAATAGGTATGTGATTAGATGTTTTTAAAATTCTTCATGCTTCATCGTTCTCGTAGTTCCTCGTTCTCTTTGTTTCGTCGAAGAAACTTTCTAAAGGTTAAATATGAATGATACCGAAATAATAGGATAGTTGTCAGGGAGAATAGTACGAAAAGTAAGTGAACCGATTTCAAGATTCAAAGATTTGATAAAGAAGGTATGAGATAATTTGTTTTATACTGCGAATTAGTATTTTTGATTTTTCGATAAATAAGTCGTGATATTGTTCGTGATACATTGTTAGTTACTACTTTATAAAGCATCAGATGTGTTAGATTATTAGATTTGTGTATCACTGTTTGATAATTAAAAAAGTATCAAAGACATGTAAAGTTCTTCTTCGTTATTTTAATGTATCATTGACCTTGCGAGTGTAATTATGATACATAGGTATGAAATGTATCATGTAGTTGTTCTGTATCTAAAACATGTAAAATATTGAAGTCAATATGATCCGTTGTGATTAGTTGAAATAATGTATCTTGCATTATTTTTTTGTAATGATACATTACACAGTAACAAATTTTTAATGTATCTTGTACAACTGCAACAGTGAACAAGGAAAGAATGATGACTTCTAACGTCGCAGAACGTTCAACGATTGCCTTGTTGAGGCAAGACAACTACTAATATTATGCTTTTTGGAAGAAGCTAGAATTCTATTTAATTCTTGAAACTGCAAAAATCCAGAAATAACATCTTACACAAAGGATACATTTGAAAGGATATTTAAAGAGATTTTGATTATAAATGCATCTAAACGGAAAAAAGAATGCCAGGACGACCAAGGAAAGGAAGGAAGAAAATCGAGATGAAAAACTAACCGCAAACACGAACTATTCTGAACGTTCTGGACAAGAAGGTCATAATCAAAGAGCTTGTACTTTTTTTCTGGAAGTTTCTTAATGAATTCTTTTTTTGGAGTACTGTAATGTATCAAGTTAATAATTTTCAATTTGTAGCATTTCTTTTCACTATTATAGATATATACATTATAAAGTACTTTTAGATTATTAATTTCGAATACAATAAATTGATTTGTATCAAACAGTTTTTAATTTTGGCTATAATTTTAATTGGTAGTTTCTGATATAATACAGTGAATCTGATATAAGGAATTACATTTCTGATATACTATTTATATTATGTATGATTTTGTGTTTGATATAAAACTGATTGACAAATGTTGTGTGTAACGTACAATGAAGTGTGAATATTAATGTATCACAAACAAAAGGAATTAAGTTGATACATGCTTAAAATATACATTGCAAATGTTAAATATTAAATGCATTTGTGGCTGCTTAAAACTGCACAAAACAATATGATTGTACATTTATTTGTTAAATATTACGAATCAAATATTTATTTTATTGATATTTTTGTATCAGATCATAATATATGAGTCATATACTTTCTTTTGATATTTTTGTATCAGATAATAATATAGTATAAAGTGTAATGATGTATAAAATACTTATAATAGAAAAAATGTAACAAGCTACTAACAATATCGAAAATTATATTCAGAATAAACAATTTTGTTATAAAAAGCTGTAAAACTTCAAAAAAATGTATCTTGAAAAATAATAAACCCTCCAAAATATTTGTTAATGTATTTTAAAAACAATAAACATCTAAAACTATCAGTGAATTGGTACATAATCACTAATCTATATGAACCAAAGCATCTTGTTGTTGTGGTGTGAAATAGCTCTTCAACTTTGGTGGATCATTTCTATTACTAACATATCCCACCTTGACCTTGTTGAGACCGTACTTTCATAATAGTGTTGGATATTTTGTGCGATGATACTGATTAGCTCAGAAACCATTAGATGGATGTTGACTTTATCGCTAAAGAATTCAGCAAAGGAAACTTACAAACATTCTGCAGTCACTAAAAACATTTAGCAGGTACATTATAAAAATGAATTATATTTGAACAAAAAAGTCAATTACATGGTACATTATAGTAACTACAAAAAATCTTACTGTTTAGTTGATACATAATGACAAAAATAGTAATTGATACTCAATACCACTTGATGATAATTGTATATGATACTAAATGAAACATCATATATTCATTACATGTTATTTAAGTATCATGGTTAAACTATTTTATAATATGATACACTATTCTGCAAATTACATCCCATCAATTTCTACTATATAATTTGATACATTAATGACAATATATCAAAAACCAAAAAGAATCAAAATTAAGATTTTATGTATAATTTCGTAAAATTTAAAGCAATGTACAAAATAATATGATAGTATATCATTGTTGTTAACGTATCCAATTTTTTAAAAATAACTCACCATGAATGACATGAAATTACAAAAAAACAGATAATAAAAGACATACCTGAGTAATGTAGATCTGGAAATTGCAGGAGCAACTTTTCAATGGAAGACGACTATAATCATTTATTAGGCTATGAATTATACGTAATTTTATTTTTAGCCGATTTATCATCATCATAATCATATATTCGTTTAGTATTAGAAAAGTTTAGTTGAGTGATACCACTACTAAAAGAACAATTCAGATCCATATGTATCAGGAAAAAAAGATTTTTTTTTTTTAAGAAGACGAGCATGGAGGAGACACTTGTAACTATTGAGTTGTTTGAATTTGATTTACTGGAGAGAGAATTCTTTTGAAAATCAAATTGATATGAAATAGTAACTGATAAGATTGTTGAGTGAAATTAGGGAGAGATTAAAGGAGTGAAAAAAGGAAGAAAATCGTGGGTTAAGGTTAGAATAATTATGTATCTGACTTACTTGATATTTTGGGGAAAATTAGAACTTTTTTAAAATAATAGGGAGTAATGGAAAATATAAAACATAAAGATGTGCATATGGGTAATTTATCCTATAATTAATGGTTAATGGGCCAAGTCCAGAATTAATTTAGTATGCTAATTTTGTTGACCTATTTATATAAAATAAAGTGGAATGGGGTTTTATTTTTTTAACTTCACCAAATATTTGCGGCGTGTTACGAAGAAGAAGAAGTACTCCTCGTTAGAAAAAGTTGCTTCAGATAAGAGTTATTTACCAATCTCATCTTTGAATGTAATCATCATATGTACATTAATTGATGTGAATTATTTGGTGGAAAGGGAATTTAGGATAAGTGCACATGAATTCTACGGAAGGTTTTATTGGGTTTAACAATTTCCAACTCTATTTAATCAATTGAAAGCTAAAGGCCAAGTTAGTGTAACTATCGGCTATTAATCTATTTTGCATAAGATTTTAATATTCATTAGTTAAACAAAAATAAGCAAGATGGGCAGTGAAATATTTAGTTAGCATGAATAATTGCTAGTAATCTTTTCAACAATTAAAATTCAAGAAGTTGTATGTTTAGTTGTAGGGGTATATGGTGAATTGTGATAAAGGGAACAGTTAGTTGAAATTGGATTGTTAAGGAGAACGTGTTAGTTGAGTGGCTCATCATGGCACATTGATGTCCAATTATTAAGGGCTAATAATAAGAAAAGTTTAGGCTAATGATTGGAAGAAGTATAATTTAATATCAAAATTTTGGTGTAGTCATGACATTTATTCCTTATTTCTGTGAAGTATGTAGCTCGATGACATGAAAAAAGTTATTTCAAAACATTTAGTTCTTAGATATCATCTTGTTAGTGTCATTTTTTTTATGTGTTATGACTATTTATCCAAAATAGAGTTATATGCTTATGAACTCGTTTACTTATGAACAATACATATTTGATAGATTGAAAATCTTTTGAAGCTTTACAAAAGGAAAAGGAGAAAAAAAAAACTTGAGGATTGTGATACATGTTCGGCATCCAAGGTATGTTAAGACTTTCAGACTTCGTTGAAGGACATTTTCATAATTAAAAATTAAAAATAAAATATATAATTGATAAGTGCGAAAGATGGGGGTCTGATACCAATGGTGTGACGGGCATTGGTACGAGTACCGGTGTGATTGAAGGGAAAGTTTATTACTATATGATAAAATGTAATTTGAGAATGCCAAAGCATATGGGCATTAGTTGATGTATTCAGTGACTTGATTTCTTGTGTGTGGTTGTGTTTCTTTATTGAACCAGTATAACTATGACAATTGAGGTGATTATATGTCATAGCGACATTTGATTTATTGAGATGTTGCATCATCCATTTTGATTGATATAATATCGTGCACATGCATTGACATGAGAATATGAGTAAAGGTTTAACACGTGGAGATCGTCCGTGTTGAGATCGAGTATGATTATAATTTGGGCACGTGGAGACCGTCCGTGCGAGTGATTGGTTATGATTATAAGCTTGGTATGCAAACATTAGTTGGTGATTGTCTTCTCTCGGTATATGAGAGACCCTTGGAATTCCTTAATTTATCACTACATCTAAGTATATTTCACAATAGTTGCTTCATCATAGACAACCTTTTCGGATCATTAACTGTACCTCCCGTTTCCTCACCTAGTTGTTGTTGGGCGTTATGATCCCACACATTAGCATTAACCACATTGCATTTGAGATTCGTGAGGAAAGTGCTCACGTGAGACAATAGCCCCGGTCTATCACTCGGGCTATTGACTCAGGCACGATCATTAGTTGTTTTAGAGATTTTCTCGGTATGCTATAAAAAGGGGTAGACTATTCCAAATAAGATAACTTGGACACATCGTCAAACACCTTGAATGTATACTCAGACAAGTTTAATTTTGTACGTCATCAGTTGAAGCAGATAAAAGGTTTCTAGTGATGCCGAGAACATGTTGAGTTTTACCTTCAGCTTGTCCACTCTTGTGCTTTCTTTAAGTTGACATAATTACACCCCTGCTTTACGCCTAAATATTACAACTTCTTAATGCCGTGATATTAGGATAATAGGAATGCCCACGATACATTATATCGTATTTGTAAACATTTCTAAATATGCAAAATGTAATTCCACGAAACTGAAGATCTTGATAAGTGTGCATTTTTTCATATACTTTTTTTTATTTATTTGCAACTTGCAAGCTCGTCCTTTACTCTATTTTTTTCACATAAATGAAACTGTAGAAACTTTGTATCAAAGAAACTAACAATTGTTAGTTTTAGCAGGAGCCTAATAAAATAGAATAACATTATGCTCACTTGTATTAGTTCTCATATGCAAATGAATTTTTTTAAGAGCTCAGAATCATTAATCAGAGTGGTGCATGGCTTTTCTCGAGATCTCATCACATCCCCAATTACTAAACACAAAAAATTTGTGTGTGAAAGTGAGAGAGAAGCAGTAGCTGAGATTTCATGCAAATGGATATTGGAATTCATACATCAAAGGAAAATAGAAAATCACTTATAAACTGATAGACCTCACTAATCATAACAACACTACATAGAGTCCTCATAGCCTCTCATAATTCTCAACAATAATACAAAAAGATGAAATATCAAATTCGAATATAATCAACTGATATCATAAGGTTAAAGCTAAAGTTGTTTCAGGTAATATAACAGAAGGCGCATATAAATTTACCTGTATATCTGGAACGTTGAGGCAACAAAAAAATTTGGATAACCAACATACCATCTTTGCTAGTTCATTCCATATAGTTCCTATTGATGGTTCTCACTACCGAGTAACTATGTTGCTTTCGCTCTTCAAAAATGTCTGGTGCCTATAATGAATTCTTCAAAAGTAATGTATTTTTAAAGAATTCGACACGGATGTTGTTAAGTCTTGTATTCAAATTAGCAAACCAGAAGAAATAAAAGATGAAAAGAAAAAACACAAAGAACTATCCAGTCCAGAGAATCCACTGTGTGTCCTTAAGAAATTTAATCCCCTCAAGTACCCGAGGTTATAGATTAATTTCTCCCAAGATAAAACGGATTAACCATTAAAGAAGTAGTGGTACCTCATACTTCAATAATTTGAACGAACTCAAAATGACAGCAACAAATCACACACAGACACGATCGATCGATTTTATTTGTAAGAAATGTATGCATAAGAAGGGAAGAATTTGATGCTGAAAAATGAGAGACAACCTCTCTATTTATAGCCAACAAAGGGTAAAGGTCACAACTCTTAGGAAAAAAAGACAATCTTCCAGAAAGGGCACAACACTTTGGAAAAGGCACAACCTTTAAAATGGTCACAACCCTTTAGAAAGGATACAATCTTTCATAAAGGTCACAACCCTCCGTCAAAGCGACAACCCTTTAGGAGAGTCACAACTCTTCATTTCCTGTTTACACCTTTAAAACCCAACAGATTTTTCAACGTAAGTGAAGAGTCCGCGCAACCTAGCCGAGTGAGACTATATCATTCATCTGAAAACCCAAACTTATTTGTCTTTTTCAGTACTAAAAGTTTCAAAATGAGGAAGATATCTTTTTCTATTGGACAACATAAGCACATTCAAGACAATGGGGAAGGTACCAAATCTAAGTCACATTATATTTCAATCAGTATTAATTCAAAAGTCAGGGGAAAGAACCAAATTTTAACCGTAGGTAGTTAAGAAGACTCGCCTTTTGTTGTTTTTGATGGTATGAATGGTTCGAGTTTCATACTTGCGCTTGAAGAACCAAACACAACAACTTTTGCTTTCATTTCCTCCATGAGTAACAACTTGCTAGGGTTCCTCTAGCAAATCTTGGATATCCCTCACCAGCATCATGTGACTCTTTACACTACTCTTTCCAACTCTAAAATCAAAATATTCCGACATTGCATCATTTCGTTTCTTGAATCTTAACAATCCTATAAAAATCTTTCCATATATCTTCACTTTGTCGTGTCTATCATATAGGTCCTACAAATATTTGGAGTTTTCTATTTGAATGTGTATAATGTATTTTGCATATTTAATTTTTAATTATAACATACAGTTTTATGGTCAGTCAATGCTCCAGAAGAACATGTATAGGTCCTTTTTTTTTCGATTCCTCCCATCCCCCAAAAGGATCATCTTCAGTAACTTATAAAGATTCACATTAATTAAGAAAGGGAAAATACATAAAATCCTCCTTGAACTTGGCACGAAAACTCGCTTTAGTACTTAAACTACACGGGTAATTATTTACCCCCCTAATCTCTTTTCAAGTGAATTAAAATACACCCTAATATAATAATACCAGTCTCACAATGGCAAGTGCATTTCACACGCGCCATGTCATCGATACGTCAGCGCCACATCAGCGTCACGTCATTGCCGCATCAGCATCCCATTCCACATATTTAAATTTTGATTTTTAATTCTTTTTTTGTTTCTTTTTATTTACTCACAATTTTAGAAAGTAAAAAAAAATCTCAAAAATAAGAATTAATATAAGAAAAAAAATCAATTGAAAGAGATTTAAAATCTCAAAACCAATCTCACAAGAACACTCAATTTTTAAGAAACAAAATTAAAACAAATAAATAATAACTACTAAAAATTTAATTTGAAATGAAAATTTGTAGAGTTTCATTGAAAATAGCTTCAAGTTCATCACATTCAAACCTTGCCATAAATGGTAATATTAATTTGAAGCAAGAACAAATTGATGACTTTCCAATTTTTTCTTGTTCATCACATTTTTTGAATTTATTGATAAAAATTAAAGGAAATGAGGGTGGGATGGATCTGTCTTGAAGGAGAAAAAATATGAAAAGTATAACAAAGAAAAAGAAGAAGAAGAAAAGTGTGAAGCACCGAGATTGGAAGACAAATAAAGAGGATAGGAGTGGGGGTTCGTTGGGGGTGGGGGGTGTCGAAGAAGAAGAAAGGGTAGTGCAAGTGGTGGATGAGGGCGGGAGGGGTGAATTGGGTGTGAGGAAGATGAAAGGACGGGAGGTGGGGGTGGGGTTGGTGGTACTAAAGGTTGGGGGTGGTAGGGTATGAAGAAGATGAAGAAAAAAAAGATTATTGGATAAAATGAAAATAATTGGGGTCCACTCATTCTTTTTTTCCTTTTTTTTTTAATCTTTACGCGCCTCAATTTTTTTGATTTGCCATGTCAGCGATTTGGGTGTATTTTAATTCACTTGAAAAGAGATTAGGGGGGTAAATAATTACCCTGTAGTTTAAGTACTAAAGCGAGTTTTCGTGCCAAGTTCAGGGGGGATTTTATGTATTTTCCCATTAAGAAAAGCTAAAAAAATTAGAGGTGTCTATCATAAAGAAAAGAGGGAAAAAACAATAAAATCCAAAATCGATTGTGAGAAGCCTGCTAGAGACGAAAATAGTGAGAGGAATATCAAGGGAAAAAACAATTTTGAAACATGCATGAGTTCCCAATTAGAAACCTGAAATTACAAAGTTCTGCAATAAGCTACTCAAAAAGCGGAGAATGCAAAATAAAAGAAGCAGAAACAGAATACTTAACAGATTGTGACTATCAAAAATGTAAACTTGCCAAGGAAAAAAAGGAATAGAAGTGAGAAGAATAAGAAGGGGAACGAACAACAATTTTCAAGCATCTATGAGTATGAATCAAACCAAATTAGGAACATGCAAGAACAAAATCCTACCAAAAAGAAAAAAATCTAATAAATAACACTGAAGAACTGAAAAAAATATGCATTTGAGATTGAATGATAAAAGTAGATAATATTATGATCATTACATACAATAAACATAAACCATTGAAGAGAAAAAAAAGATGGAAAAAACGTTAAAAAGGCTTACCAATTTCAGGACTTGGAAGAGAAAGTAATAGAAAATCAAACTATCAAAGGGAAGAGATGATTTCAGTTTCTTACACATGTATATAAAAGGACTATGGCTAGTAAAATTGGGCCAGACAGAGCAAAATATTATAGCATTCACGGTGCACTTTAGAATGCTTTTTGTACTACTATATGATGTCATGTTCATCCTGAAGAAACCTTACCCCTAGAACAAGAACCAGGTTCTTGTAAGTTGGTTTACAGGAAGAAACACGAACACTTTTTGAAACTAAAACCTTCCTTAATCAAGAAAGGAAAAACCTCGTTTTATTTATTCAAACTTGACGATCTTATGATTACAACTCAATAATCAATAATCTCACCACTACAACAACTCTCGATTAACTATAATCGACTAATCTCTAATCTCCAAGAGGTCAAACCCACCTGTTGTTACAAACCTCACCAATAACTCAACTCTACAAGAAGCCAAAACCCACTTCTTGTACAATGGAATCTAACTAACAATTTAAACAATAAATCAGAAAAATACTTTACACACTCAAGACTTTCTAACTCAAGAATTTCTTGAATGTTGTAACAATCTCGGTCTCACAGGCTCTTACTTGATGAACGGCTTTCGCTTTCTCGATTACGTTCAATGTGAAAGTCTTGCCTCCTTCTCTGCTCTCTATCTCCTTTTATAGAGATATGAGATCTTTTAGTTTTTATCATACACAAAGAGGAATTATAAGTATGGTATAAAAAGGAAAACCTTTTTATACAAAACTTTCTCCTTCAAGTTTCCTTGTTTGTTCAGGTTTCTCTGTTTATTTTTCCTTTTAGGAGTTTCCTTGTTTATTCCAACTTGTAACTTCATCAGCGTGAGAATTTCAACACGTTTTACATCTAATCACTTAATGTTGGCAGCTTCAACACGTCGGCTTACATCGGCTTCAACTTTTGCATTTAAACACTTAATTCTGGCTTGAAATATTTGTACACTGGATCTTATATGTATATATTTGCATTTATAGTCTATCATCAAAATACTCAGACTATAGAACTAGCATATTCTCCCTTTTTGATTATGGCAAACCTGTGTAATGCAAATATTGTCTTCCCCCTTTTGACAAATCAAAAAGAGTTAAGCAATCACAGAAGAAATAGACAGAATCCATAGCAGATCCAAAAATACATCAACAGTTTTAAGCTCAAACCTTTGAGCCCCACAAAAAATTGTTTAACAAAACAAAGCACAATAGCAAAACATAGTCAATAATCCACAAAAACATAAGAACCAGGGACACACTAAGTATGATTCAAGATGAAGATTGGCTAGGTTTGGAAGGCTGGGAGGAGGCAGAAGCAAGCATATCAAGAACTTTGTCAACCCTAGCATTGTTGGCAAGCTGTTGTTGTACCAACTGATCCTTCAGACGACCAATCTCGGCATGAGAAAAGTGAAGCTCAGTACGCAAAGCCTGATTCTCCATTTCAAGAGTAGCATTTTTATCTTCTGCAGTTTTGAGTTCCCTTAGCAGTTGAGCAATAGGACCATATGGACGTGGAGAGACATTCGGAACCTGCTCCGGTTCAATGTGAAAACCACAATCAATCAGAATTGATTGAGTAAACATGTCTGCACGAGTCAAAGATCGTCCTTCTCCTAGTGTCACCTCAAATGTAGTAAACACCTTGGTAAGAATATTTCCAAAAGCCAACTGATGAGAACCAAGTTGAGGATCTATTATTCGAGCTAAGTGCTTAATAATAAGCGTTGGCCAATCGATACGTTCTTTGCACTCAAGAGCATTCATGAGTCCCATGTCGCGTAGAGAGGCAATATGACGCTTATGAACCCTAGGTAATACTCCTTTATGCACTATTTCAAAGAGGAGCTTGTGAACTGGTCCCATAACTCCTTTCAACACTGTCTTAGCTCTAGAGGTAACCCGACCTTTGGAGAACTTGGCCGGAAGAGCAAGATGTTCATCAGAACTCCAATGGTAATCATTGATACCCACAGATTGTATTCGCAGAATCTCACCAAGTCTAGTAGAATCAAAAATGATCTCCACCCCTTTCACAGTAGATGTCACCACAAGACCATCTAAAACTTTGAGATTTATGTAAAAATATATAACTTCATGTTCATAAATCAGATTAGGTTCAAGAAATAACTCTTCCCACCCCTGAAACCGTAGTAATTCACACACATGTTTGACTATTTCTGTTGATAGGATGTCAGGATGAAAAGTTCTACCCCTAAGCACAGTTTTAGTCTGAAAGTACTTTTCCTTTCCAATTTTGAGAAATTTTTCCATGTTTTTTTTTGCCGATTTCGATGTAGACTGAGGGTTTTCAGAAGTTTTAATTTCAGACTCAATCTCAGAATCAAGAACCATCGGAGAAACGGATGGATGAACAGGAGACTTACCTAGACGACGACGCTTCACATTAGATGTAGTAGCACCCGTCAGTTTAGTCATATGTGCGCTTCGAGTCACCGGCTTGTGCGAACGTATTTGTTTGACTGCAATATGTTTGCGGGGTCATTTTGGTTTCTGGGGATGTAACATACTAAGCGGAACATTATCAGTGTTTTGTTCTAGTGGGTGTGAAGATGGTGGGAGGTTAGATGCAGATGTGGGTGAGGGAATGTTTTTTGGAGATGGTGATTGAGGAGGCGAAGTGGAAGGAGTTATGGGTTTCGGAGACGATGGTGGAGGAGAAAAAGAATGATGAGTATTTGGGTTTTTTATTAATGGTGATGAAGGAGAAGGGGTGAAAGGTTCACCGACGGCGTGTGGTGGTTGGCCGCCGAGATCGACGGTGGGTGTATTTTGAGAGGGTGAAGTGAGGGATGTGTCAGTGGAGGGATTTTCTTCCCCCTGAACTGAAGCATCGTCCGATGAGTTTTCATCGTCGGAGTATGCGACGAGTGGATTGACCATGGTGGAGAATTTTTTGGGGTTTCTTGAAAGATGGAGCAAGAATGGGTGTTTTTGTGTAAGGGGTTGGATTTTTGAGGCGTTTCAGTAGTTATGAGGTTCTAACACTTTAGGAGGAATTTTGAAGTGACGGTTGAAGTTCTCTAGAGAGATGACGTATGGAGAGATGAGGAGAGAGACAGTGTTGTTGAGTAATGTTTTCCCGCGCTAGTGAATGGTGTTTTAGGGCAATAGAGATATGAACCAGGTTCTTATGTAGTTTAGATATTTAGACACAGTCAGCTATGTATTGTATGAAAAACATATCATGTGGGTGAAGATGTATACCTGATATCCTGAGGGCCTAGAGAGTCAGTACTCCTGTGTCATATCCTGGTTCAACTTTTAATCAGTCTTGAAAAATAAGTCCTAGAGAGAGTCGATTTTTCTGGAATGGTTCTCTTCCTAGTGCTTTGGTGAAAATATCAGCAACTTGGTCCTCAGTTTTGTAGAATGTCATCACTATTAGCCCTTTTTCAACATTGTCCTGAAGAAAGTGATGTCTAATATCTATGTGTTTGGTACGCTTGTGTTGAACCGGGTTCTTTGCCATATTCATAGCACTGGTATTGTCACAGCGGATGGGGATGCAACCAGTTTTTATACCAAAATCCTCAAGCTGCTGTTTTATCCAAACAAGTTGAGCACAACACGAAGCAGCTGCCATGTAACAACCCTAAAAATGAATAGGATCAAGACTTAGGTGTTTCAAGAATGCTTGCGATTAGACCAAGGTCCACACGTATTGATACACGTAGAACCAGACCTCAGAACCCTTACTACGACCAAGCTAACTTGGGGAGTTAATTGAGCTTGGAAAGGTTGGAACCAACCATGTGAGGCTCAAGAAAACGAAGATTTAATCGAAAGAGTTTTTACCGGACTCAAAATAAGAAATTTTAAGTTTTGAGGGTCCAAGGGTAAAATGGTCTTTTCCAGGCCAAGGGAAATATTGTAATTACCCTGAGTAATTAATTATTTAATTAATTAAGTTTAAAAAAATAGAGAAATTCGGGTGGGGCAACCCGAAGTGACCCATTTTCACAAAATGGGGTCACCCGGGTTCGAACCCCACTAGAAGCAAGATTTAACTTGCTTTTATTTTAATGTGTTAATTTAGTTTTAATAAATAATTAGTAATATCTGATTTAGGAAAAAGAAATCAGATTTTTATTAATTTTTATTAATTAATAAATTGACTAATTCAAACCCACAAAGTCCTACCTACACAAGACTTCTATCTCCCATTTCCCCCACTCTCTTTGCACGATTTCTCTCTCTCTTTCACTCTTTTCTTTCTTGGCTGAAAACGTGAGAAAACAATCAGCAAAAAGGAAAATAAAGTAAAGGCAAAAGTTCATCAAGAACTTGAAAGATAGAAACACAAAGAGGAAGCAATCCGATAACGTTAAGCAGAACATACTACACTAGTCGGGTGAGGTGTGAGTGTGGGCGTTTGGACTGATTTGTGGAGGAGTTTCTTGGGCAGCATTCTGGACATTTAACAAGAAAACAAGGTATGGGTCTTCTTACTCTTGGTCCCTTTCCCAAGAGACCCTTAGGACTCAGACAATTCTATTTCGAAACTAGGATTGTTCCCCTTTTCATGCTCCCTGTCATTAGCTCCCAACGAATGTAGGTTGGTATGAATGCTGGTACACTTAGGATTATGTGATGTTTGTGCTGAATATTAATGTATTGGATGTACGTTAATTCATGAAAAGACAACCATGTGTGTGTGTGTTCGAATTAAGAAAGAAACAAAATGTGTTTGGCATGTTTGAGTCTCGGCCTAGGGGCTGGATTTTGTTGATGTTTTGTTGGTTGTTTTATGTACACTAATTGATGTAGAATGTGATGTTCATGTGACATGAAGTGTGGCTGAATTGAGGAGTAAACATTTTGGTTAAGAGTTCGTGAAAATTTTTATTAACGGACGTACCAAACGTACAATGTATTGTCCTATGAATCTACTAACAAATGGAGATAAAAAAATGAGTAAAGAAGATTACTTTGAATTTCCAGCATTTTGTTAATACGTCTCTGCCAAACTAAGATGTTTCAAATGCCAAGAAAAATAAGGAAAATAAGGTGAGGTCATTGAGGGTCGAACCCGAGACCTCACCCCTTTAAAATAAAAAAAATGGTTTAATTAAAGAAGAAGAAATTGTGGTGAGGGGGATTCGAACCTATGTTGGCTGGGAAATAAGAGTGGAGAAAAAGAAAACAAGAAATGAGAGGGGTGGGATTCGAACCCACACCTCTCGGTTAGAAACCAAGTAAAAGGAAAAATAAAGAAAAAATTTGAGAGGCATGGGATTCGAACCCACGACCTCTATGCGGATGAGAGGAGTAAAAATAAAAAAAATGAAATGAGGCTGTGGGGATTCGACCCCTCAACCTCATAGTCAACTCAAATAAGTCAACTTTCAAAAAGGAGAATAAAATAAAGAGGTTGTGGGGGTTCGAACCCACAACCTCTCAGCCTTAAGCGAATGGAAGGGAAAGGAAAATAAAGGAGAATTGTAGTGTGGCTGAGGGGACTCGACCTCGGGTCCCAAAGTCTCCCATAGGCCGAAACTAATAAAAGAAAAATGAAATGGGGTTGTGGGGGCTTGAACCCACAACCCATCGGCCAATGCAAGAGAGATTTTAATTAGAAAAGTAAGCCTTTAATGTAAATATTGTGATTTGACTTAGAGTTAAAATGTTATGAATATTAGAATGAAATCAATTAATAATGTAAATGACATTCAATTGATTCAAGACTTGGGTTTCCTTGCCCAAACTTCCGTATTGATACATAAGTCATACGTGAACAAACGTCCAAGAATAATGCCACCCACTTAGATCAAATTCAAGATCTTGGCATAAATACAAGATACATAAGTCTTGTACTACGTAATCTTAGGAATGTAAGAATCACTTAACGAACTACGAGTGAAGCCTCATGGCTTGTATGTATAGGCACATAAGTCTAACATACGTTCAAAAGTAAGTGAACCTAAGATGTATGAAATGAAATGATGAACCCTAGAAGGGTTAAGTATGAGTGTAAATACACTAAATGGCCAAGTGAATTGGCATATGATGAGATGAACAATGAAATGATGAAATGAACAATGAAATAATGAAACCCTAGAAGGGTTAAGTAAGGGTGTGAAACACACCAAATGGCCAAGTGCATTGGCATATGATGAAATGAACATCCACGTAATAAGAGGTGAATAATTATGAAAAGCCAAGGTGCTAATGATGATGAATGTGGTGACAACATAATATGAGGCTAATGTAAATGATGAGAGCAATCTCAAATGAGCCTAAGTAAATGTTACCAATACGTACTCACCTATGAGAGTGTAAGATAATGAAGAGACCAGTCTCTATGAACACTCTAATGAGAGTATTGAGCTTAACACACTCAATACGAATGATGAGATGAGAAATCATCTAATGAGCTATGATGTCCTCATACTAGAAGTCAGCTTCCATGACGTATGAGATGAATGTAATGGAACTTTATACTGAGCACCGATAGACTAGCTATGAGCGGTGATGCCTTCTTTCGGGAAGGGCGGAGGTTCACGTAACTCTCATGAGATGAGACTGTCCGGCTTGCCGGGTATGGGTCTCCTTATATCTCCTAGTCTTCGAACCTATACTGCCAATATAGGGATCTGGCGGGGTTAAATTCCCATGTACGCTAGCATGTTATTGGATCACTTTGGCCGGTGATTCCACCTCTTTTCGGTGTGGGGGAGACACTGGATTTCATGATGCTCACATGATCTATGTCGGTTAAAGTTAAAGTTCCCAATGAATGAATGAGGCCAGCCTCAAATGATGCACATAATGAAATGAATGATACCAAAGGTGTTAGGATAGGATAATCAAAAGGTGAGTTAGATTCAAGTAATGACATTAGGTCATTCTTGGTCATTGCACAACGAACCTAATGAAAGTCTTAAACTACATCCTAGGTATAACTGGTGTTTACACTGGTCTATGAATGAAATGAAATGGAGTACGTATGAATGAACGAAGCAGACTCTGTGTTTGCTAATGAAGACTCCCTAGTTGAGGTCCCATATGTTGAGCCCTCATTTTGGAAAGTCTTAATGTCAAGTCCATGATTCCAAGGTCTCATGGCATATGAATGAATGATATGAAAGAAGTTATGTGCTACATGTGAAATGTATGTATGCTATGATGTGTGCTATGTGTATGTGATGTGTAAATGTGATGTGATGTGTGCAAATGTGAAAAGTATGATGTATGATTATTCTCATGGCATAACTTTCCTATTCCAATCTGGAAAGCTCACTGACTTTCCTAATCCAGATTTGGAAAGATTATTTACTTTCCTAATTCAAATTAGGAAACTTTCCTAATCTCAATTGGCAAGTCCACTGACTTGACTTCCAAAAATCATGTTGTTAGGAAAGAGCTATTCTTTCTCATGCATGTCCTTGGTGTGTGCTTGCATATACCCATACTTAGTACAAGTGTGTACTAACCCATACAAACTCTACTATTTTAGGTGCAGGCACAGGTGGACGGTAGAGCTACAGGATCATCGCTGCAGTTATCCGGACGTCAGCATTCATCCGGCTTTGGTAGGTCCTCATGCTTTCGAGGATGCTACTATTTTATGTTCTAGCTTAGTTTAGGAGTTGAGCTAGTGGAGCATGTTCCACTAGCGTTTCTTTCTTATTTTTTCAGACTATGTATTGGGCCATTTTGGCAATTATACAATTATGTTAATGAACTATTCCTTTCATTTGATTATCTCTTAATGTTTAGATGGTTGATGTTGAACAAATTACGAATGTATTAGAAATGTTTAGTAAGCAATGTTTAGAAACAAAAAGTTTCAAATTTTCCGCTAAAATTAACCTATGTAAAGTAAGAATGACGTAAGTAGGCTTGTCTGCGACCTCTGAGAGGTCAACGACGCCGGTCTCGTCTGGGGTCTAGATTCCAGTCGTGACAAAGTTGGTATCAGAGCACTAGGTTAAATTACGAAAATAATAAGTTCACATCAACCACATTGAGTAGTTTCTAAGTCATGGTAGTGAAGTGCACCACTATCCTGGATTAGAGACTGCATGATGCGTAGGAAATTTCCCTTCTTCTGATCTTATCGTGCTTTTCTAATGTCTGAATTCTTGGTGTTATGAGCGTGTCTAACATCAATCCTTTTGTTTTTAGAGAATGAACACTAGGAGAGATGGTCAGAGGAGAGGAGGAGCAGCTGCTGGGGGTAATCAGGATCTACCCCAGGCTCCAGCTGAAGGAGTGGCCATGCCAGTTAACCCAGCTGGGTTGACTGATGCTGAGGTGCGGGCATCTTTGGCCCAAATGGCACAGGCCATTACTATGCAGGCCCAGGCTATGACTGCCCAGGTCAACAGACAGGATGTTCAGAGGGAGAACCCACCGGTCCGTAGCATGGATGACAGACTGAGGGATTTCACGAGGATGAATCCTCCCATTTTCACAGGGGCTAAGACATCGGAGGACCCTCAAGAGTTTATAGATGAGGTGCATAAGATCCTGGTGGCTATGGGGGCCACTGACATTGAGAAGGCTGAGCTGGCTTCCTATCAGCTCAAGGATGTTGCACAGACTTGGTGCAAGATGTGGCAAGATAGCCGTGTCTTAGTTGGAGTACCAGTCACATGGGAGCTGTTCAAGACAGCATTTCTGGAGAGATTCTTTCCCAGGGAGATGAGGGAGGCCAAGGTTGAGGAATTCATCAACCTCAAACAAGGCTCCATGACAGTCAGGGAGTATTCCCTGAAGTTTGTTAAGCTGTCAAGGTATGTTGTTTTTCCCCAAGTATTTAATAGTAAGAATAAGAATAATACTGAACCTTGTTGGAATCTCCCAGGTATGCTACTTCCCTGGTTTCTAACAGCAGGGATGAGATGAGCAGGTTCCTCACAGGAATCAATGGAGACCTGGAGGAGGAGTGTCGATCTGCTATGCTCCATGATAATATGGATCTTTCCAGGTTGATGGTGCATGTCCAGCAGGTAGAGGACAGCCGCAGAAAGAGAGGTGTTCGTGATGCTAGGAGGCCTAGGCCTCAAGATCAGGCAGGACCCAGTCATGGAGGCCACAGGAACAACTTTGGCGTCCGTGAGCAGCCCAGGTTTAAGAAGGGGCTCTCCCACCAAGGGGAGTCAAGTTCATCCAAGAGTCGCTATGATAGGGATTCTGAGTCCAGAGTTAAGAGAAACAATGGAGTAGATACACCTCAGGAGAGGCCACCTTGCAGGAAGTGTGGCAAACTGCATGGAGGAGAGTGTATGATGGGCTCTAATGCTTGTTACAGCTGTGGAAAACCGGGCCACATGGTGAAAGATTGTCCGAATAGGAGAAGTCAAGAACAAGGAAGGAGAGAGTTCAGACTAATGGCCCGAATGAAGAGGCTCCAAAGAGGCAACGATTCTTCGCACTCAAGTCCAGGGGTGCAGGGGAAGGCACTTCTGATGAAGCCTCGGGTGCGTAGCCTTAATTAGCCTTTCATATATTTGACTGTATATGGTGTTTATGCCCTAGTATGAGGTTAATAGGTTTGAAGTCATCATATTGGTTGCTGATGTATGTGATTTTTATGTTGACTTTGTGTTGTATCCTTTGATGAGACTAGTTTAGGGAAGAATTCTTTAGTCTAAATGTAAAGCTACTAGTAGGTTTCAAGGAGGTGTTCCATCATGTTAATATGTGAATAAGATATTCACCAGTGAAAGTATTGAGGTACCTATGTATGCGTAGGTTCTATAGATGACATACTTATTGTTAGTAAAGAGTAGTGTCATTCGGGGACGAATGTTCCTAAGGGGGGATAATGTAACAACCCTAAAAATGAATAGGATCAAGACTTAGGTGTTTCAAGAATGCTTGCGATTAGACCAAGGTCCACACGTATTGATACGCGTAGAACCAGACCTCAGAACCCTTACTACGACCAAGCCAACTAACTTGGGGAGTTAATTGAGCTTGGAAAGGTTGGAACCAACCATGTGAGGCTCACGAAAACGAAGATTTAATCGAAAGAGTTTTTACCGGACTCAAAAGAAGAAATTTTAAGTTTTGAGGGTCCAAGGGTAAAATGGTCTTTTCCAGGCCAAGGGTAATATTGTAATTACCCTGAGTAATTAATTATTTAATTAATTAAGTTAAAAAATAAGAAATTCGGGTGGGGCAACCCGAAGTGACCCATTTTCGCAAAATGGGGTCACCCGGGTTCGAACCCCACTAGAAGCAAGATTTAACTTGCTTTTATTTTAATGTGTTAATTTAGTTTTAATAAATAATTAGTAATATCTGATTTAGGAAAAAGAAATCAGATTTTTATTAATTTTTATTAATTAATAAATTGACTAATTCAAACCCACAAAGTCCTACCTACACAGACTTCTATCTCCCATTTCCCCCACTCTCTTTGCACGATTTCTCTCTCTCTTTCACTCTTTTCTTTCTTGGCTGAAAACGTGAGAAAACAATCAGCAAAAAGGAAAATAAAGTAAAGGCAAAAGTTCATCAAGAACTTGAAAGATAGAAACACAAAGAGAAGCAATCCGATAACGTTAAGCAGAACATACTACACTAGTCGGGTGAGGTGTGAGTGTGGGCGTTTGGACTGATTTGTGGAGGAGTTTCTTGGGCAGCATTCTGGACATTTAACAAGAAAACAAGGTATGGGTCTTCTTACTCTTGGTCCCTTTCCCAAGAGACCCTTAGGACTCAGACAATTCTATTTCGAAACTAGGATTGTTCCCCTTTTCATGCTCCCTGTCATTAGCTCCCAACGAATGTAGGTTGGTATGAATGCTGGTACACTTAGGATTATGTGATGTTTGTGCTGAATATTAATGTATTGGATGTACGTTAATTCATGAAAAGACAACCATGTGTGTGTGTTCGAATTAAAAAGAAACAAAATGTGTTTGGCATGTTTGAGTCTCAGCCTAGGGGCTAGATTTTGTTGATGTTTTGTTGGTTGTTTTATGTACACTAATTGATGTAGAATGTGATGTTCATGTGACATGAAGTGTGGCTGAATTGAGGAGTAAACATTTTGGTTAAGAGTTCGTGAAAATTTTTATTAACGGACGTACCAAACGTACAATGTATTGTCCTATGAATCTACTAACAAATGGAGATAAAAAAATGAGTAAAGAAGATTACTTTGAATTTCCAGCATTTTGTTAATACGTCTCTGCCAAACTAAGATGTTTCAAATGCCAAGAAAAATAAGGAAAATAAGGTGAGGTCATTGAGGGTCGAACCCGAGACCTCACCCCTTTAAAAATAAAAAAATGGTTTAATTAAAGAAGAAGAAATTCGTGTGGTGAGGGGGATTCGAACCTATGTTGGCTGGGAAATAAGAGTGGAGAAAAAGAAAACAAAAAATGAGAGGGGTGGGATTCGAACCCACACACTCTCGGTTAGAAACCAAGTAAAAGGAAAAATAAAGAAAAAATTTGAGAGGCATGGGATTCGAACCCACGACCTCTATGCGGATGAGAGGAGTAAAAATTAAAAAAAAAATGAAATGAGGATGTGGGGATTCGACCCCTCAACCTCATAGTCAACTCAAATAAGTCAACTTTCAAAAAGCAGAATAAAATAAAGAGGTTGTGGGGGTTCGAACCCACAACCTCTCAGCCTTAAGCGAATGGAAGGGAAAGGAAAATAAAGGAGAATTGTAGTGTGGCTGAGGGGACTCGACCTCGGGTCCCAAAGTCTCCCATAGGCCGAAACTAATAAAAGAAAAACGAAATGGGGTTGTGGGGGCTTGAACCCACAACCCATCGGCCAATGCAAGAGAGATTTTAATTAGAAAAGTAAGCCTTTAATGTAAATATTGTGATTTGACTTAGAGTTAAAATGTTATGAATATTAGAATGAAATCAATTAATAATGTAAATGACATTCAATTGATTCAAGACTTGGGTTTCCTTGCCCAAATTTCCGTATTGATACATAAGTCATACGTGAACAAACGTCCAAGAGGACCAGGTTCATTGTTCCTTTCAGATATCGCAGAATTCTTTTAACAGCCTTTAGGTGAGATTCCTTAGGACAAGACTGAAAACGTGTGCATAGGCCAACACTAAACACAATATCAGGTCTGCTAGCAGTGAGATATAGGAGTGATCCAATCATCCCTCTGTATCTTGTGTCATTTACTCGAGAACCTGGTTCATCTTTATCAAGCTTTGTTGTGGTGCCAATAGGTGTGTCATTGGTTTTGGCTTCATTCATATCGTATTTCTTCAGTAGTTCTTTGATGTATTTCTGTTGATGAATTGATGTACCTGCTGGGGTCTGTTTAATTTGGAGTCCTAAAAAGAAGTTTAGTTCTCCCATCATACTCATCTCAAATTCACTACTCATTAGTTGAGCAAACTCTACTCCAAGTGCGTCATTAGTTCCCCCGAATATGATATCATCTACATAAACCTGAACAATGAATAGATCTTCACCTTGTTTTCGAAAAAACAATGTATTATCAATTTTCCCTCTAGTGTACCCATGAGTGAGAAGAAAAGTGGATAATCGATCATACCATGCTCTTGGTGCTTGCTTCAGCCCATAAAGTGCTTTATCTAATTTGTATACGTACTCAGGGTACTTTGTGTTTTCAAAACCAGGAGGTTGTCTCACATATACCTCTTCTTGTAGGTAACCATTTAAGAATGCACTTTTGACGTCCATCTGATAGAGTTTGAATTCCATATGAGCGGCATATGCTATCAATATTCTAATTGCTTCTATTCTTGCCACGGGTGCGAAAGTTTCATCATAGTCTATCCCCTCTTCTTGATTATACCCCTGTACAACTAGCATGGCTTTGTTGCGTATGATTTGTCCTTGTTCATCAAGTTTATTCCTAAAGACCCACCTTGTTCCTATCATTGTTCTGTTTTGGGGTTATGGGACCAGGTTCCATACTTTGCTTCGCTCAAACTGATTTAGTTCCTCTTGCATAGCACTAATCCAGTCGGAGTCTGATAGTGCTTCTTTTATATTTTTTGGCTCAATCAAGGATACATAGGCAGAAAAAGCACACATACTGCGTAATTTGGATCTTGTTGAAATACCTGAATTTAGAGGAGTAAGAATGTTTTGTAAAGGATATGAGCTTTGATGCTTCCAGCTATGAGTTTGGATGTTGGCAGGTTCCTCAGATGCAGTAGGACCTGTTTCAGTGGTATACTCATCTTCTATTTCAGGTGTTTCATGAGAGGATACGGTTTCTTCCTCCCATATTTTTGGTTCTGATGTCTTTGAACAGATGACTTCAGTGTGTTCATCTTCTGAATTACCTTCAATTTCACTATTACTTTCATTAAAGACGACATGAACATTTTCTTCTACACGATTTGTTTTTTTATTAAGTACCTTGTAAGCTTTGCTTTGTGAAGAATAACCAAGAAAGATTCCTTCATCACTTTTGGGATCAAATTTTCCTAGGTCATCCTTGTTATTGTTGTGTATAAAGCATACACATCCAAAGGCCCTAAGATGTCCCAAATTTGGTTTTCTCCCTTTTAGTAACTCATATGGTGTTTTGTTTAAAACTGATCTGATCATGCATCTATTTATGAGATAGCACCCTGTGTTTACTGCTTCAGCCCAATAGGTTTTTGGAAGTTTGCTTGAAATCAACATTGTTCTTGCGATATCTTCCAGTGTTCTATTTTTTCTTTCAACTACACCGTTCTGTTGTGGTGTTCTAGGTGCTAAAAAATTATGTTTGATCCCGTTTGAAATACAGAATTGTAGGAATTGTGAATTTTTGAATTCTAGTCCATGATCAGATCGAATGCTAATTATTTCTTTGTTGAATTTCTTCTGGACCAGCTTTGCAAAGATTTCAAACATAGTGAATGTTTCATCCTTTGTTGCAAGAAATAGTGTCCATGTGAATCTTGAATAATCATCGACTATTACAAACACATATCTTTTCCCACCACTGCTTTGTATACGTATTGGTCCACACAAATCCATGTGGAGCAGCTCTAATGGCTTGGCAGTATTGACTGCCAACTTTGGTTTGAATGATGATCTTACCTGTTTTCCTTGAACGCAGGTTCCACATACTTTGTTGTACTGAAACTTTTGGTTGGTAGTCCTCTAACCAGGTCCTTAGATATGAGTTTATTTATTGTTGTTATGCTTCTGTGTCCCATTCTTTTGTGCCAGAGTATAGAGCAATCAGAGACTGCACTTAGACATTTGAGAGTGTTTTCTTTAGACACCACAATATTTGTTTTATACACATTCTTGTATCTCATACCTAGTAGAACCAGGTTCCCAGTCACTGAATTTGTCACTCTGCACTCTTTTTCTGTAAAGAGTACATTGTTTCTTTTGTCGCATATCTGAGAACGCTTAGTAGATTATGTTGCAGACCATTCACATAGTATACGTTTTCAATTGCATGAGTATTCATAGACCCTACCTTTCCAATTCCCTGAATTTCACCACTTTTTCCATTACCAAAAGCCACGTTTCCTCCTTTGAAGTTTCTGAGTGAGAGAAAGCTACTTTTATCTCCAGTCATGTGTCTGGAACATGCACTATCTAAGTACCATTGCTTTTGCTTCCTTCTCACTGATCCCTGCATTCAATTTCAGGGGTTAGTTTTTGGTACCCAGATCCACTTTGAATATTGTTTAAAAAACGGATGAATAAGATTTTTTCTGGCCCATCTGGGAAGAGTTTTGGCTGTAGGGATTTGTTTTTGTTCATTGACTTTCTCATGATGAGGTTTTCTTAGAGAGTTTAGATTATTGTTATGAGCAGTCAATTTTCTTCGACAATCGTAACTTTTATGCCCTACCATCCCACAGTGCATACATAGACAATCTATGTTGGGATTTTTTACTTGAAGATTAGTTTTATCAAAACCTATTCCATGTCTCTCAGAAGTACGATTCTTGTGTATGTTATCAAGCAGTATGGAGGACCTGGTCCATCTCATTCCATTCTCTGATTCAGTTTAAGTGACGTGAAGCTCTTTAGTTAGCTCTTCATTCTTTTTGTTTACTAAGTCTAGGTTTTTACTTAGCTCAGTATTTTTAGATAATAGGTGATGATTTTGTTTTTCAAGCTTCCTGTTTTCTTCTCTTAATGATGCGTAGTCTTCCATTATCAATTCTCTTTTTGAGTCTGTTGTTTTATACACATCAATAAGGGTGTACAGTAACGATTCTAGCTCCCTTTTTTAGTAAGATTTTAAATTATCTTGTATGTGATGAAGACTAACCTTTTCATACATGTCTTCTTCTTCTTTTTCCTCTTCAAAATCTTATCCGGCCATAAGAGCTAATATAGTTTCTTGAGATCTGCAGGTTTCTTTTTCTTCTTTTGTTTCCAAGGCTACTAAGGCTAGAAAGTCATATTCATCAGATTGTTCTAGTGCAAGAAGAGATTTGTTTTCTGTCTCACCATCATCAGATTCTTCATCAGATGAATTTCCCATTGCTGCGAAAGCTCTCTTCATTGAGAGATCTGCTTCTTGAGTTGTCATTCTTCTGTTTGAAGGAATGAACTTATCTTTCTTACTATCTTTTCCCTTCTCTGAGGTTGTCTTTTTCTGCTCTAAAGCCCAGAGTAGACAGAATTTGATGAAGTGATCTGGGCTTCCACACTTATGACAGACTTGATCTTTAGTGTTTTCATTGGATTTCTGAGGGTTTTTCTTGTGGAATGTTTGTCCTCTTTTCAGCATTCTGGTGAATATTTTGGTCATAAGAGCAATATTTTCATCCTCGAAGTCATCTGGCGTAGTAGCCTTTAGAACCAAGTTCCTTTCCTTTCTCTTCCCTCTAATTTCTTTTTCTTGATTTTTCTTGAGTTCGTATGTAATGAGGTTTCCAATTAACTCATCCATGTCCAGTGCATCTAGGTCGCGGGCTTCAGTAATAGCCTCAACCTTGCTTTCCCAAGCTTCAGGAAGGACACTCAAGAGTTTCCTTACTGCCTTTCCATTGGCAACTATCTCTCCCAAGGAATACATCTCATTGATAATTGAAGTGAACCTGGTATGCATATCTTGTATAGTCTCACCGTCTGCCATTCTAAACAGTTCATATTGTCTATTTAAGTTATCACTTTTGGACTTCTTGACTTGTGTTGTCCCTTCATGAGCTGTTTGTAGTGTTTCCCATATGGCTTTAGCATCTTGACATGACGAGATTCGATTGTATTCGTCTGGTCCTATACCACATATTAGAATTTTCTTGGCTTTGGCATTGTTCTGGATTGCGAGTTTGTCTACAGCATCCCATTCTTTTATCTCTTTTGGGATTTTGGTAATTCCATCAGTGGCAGTTTTCATAGGTATGGTTGGTCCATCTAGAATAATTCCCCATAGGTCAGGGTTTTCACCGATAAGATGATCCATCATACGATTCTTCCACCATCCATAGTATTTTCCATTGAATAGTGGTGGTCGTGTCTGTGAAGCTCCCTCTTGTGGGGTAGGTGGTGCTGCCATTGAGTCTTTTCAAAGTGTAAATCTTTTGACGAAAAGACCTGCTCTGATACCAATTGAAGAAACCTTATCCCTAGAACAAGAACCAGGTTCTTGTAAGTTGGTTTACAGGAAGAAACACGAACACTTTTTGAAACTAAAACCTTCCTTAATCAAGAAAGGAAAAACCTCATTTTATTTATTCAAACTTGACGATCTTATGATTACAACTCAATAATCAATAATCTCACCACTACAACAACTCTCGATTAACTATAATCGACTAATCTCTACTCTCCAAGAGGTCAAACCCACCTCTTGTTACAAACCTCACCAATAACTCAACTCTACAAGAAGTCAAAACCCACTTCTTGTACAATGGAATCTAACTAACAATTTAAACAATAAATCAGAAAAATACTTTACACACTCAAGACTTTCTAACTCAAGAATTTCTTGAATGTTGTAACAATCTCGGTCTCACAGGCTCTTACTTGATGAATGGCTTTCTCTTTCTCGATTACGTTCAATGTGAAAGTCTTGCCTCCTTCTCTGCTCTCTATCTCCTTTTATAGAGATATGAGATCTTTTAGTTTTTATCATACACAAAGAGGAATTATAAGTTTGGTATAAAAAGGAAATCCTTTTTATACAAAACTTTTGCCTTCAAGTTTCCTTGTTTGTTCAGGTTTCTCTGTTTATTTTTCCTTTTAGGAGTTTCCTTGTTTATTCCAACTTGTAACTTCATCAGCGTGAGAATTTCAACACGTTTTACATCTAATCACTTAATGTTGGCAGCTTCAACACGTCGGCTTACATCGGCTTCAACTTTTGCATTTAAACACTTAATTCTGGCTTGAAATATTTGTACACTGGATCTTATATGTATATATTTGCATTTATAGTCTATCATCAAAATACTCAGACTATAGAACTAGCACATCCCTTTTTTACTCGCTTATATTTAAGGGTAATGTAATCATCTCATTATTGTTATTATTCGCTAGTACAATTTTCACCGGCTTGAAAGAATTTAATACACTTTGTTCTATCAAATGCTTCCATACCTTATTGATTCCCGTTGAATCAGATTAAAATTCAAATTAACATCTTGAATTCATTATTGAATATCAACAGTACATAACTTGATTGTTTTAGTTTTTAAAGTGGGGAGGGCTATAGCCTATGTCATACTGCGATTGCAATTAAGAGAGCAAAACAATGATTTATCAGAATAGAAATATTGTCAAGGCAAAACAATGCTTCATCAAAATTCAAAGGAAAATTCCTTTCAAGCCAAAATCTGATTCTAATGTTTTAAAAGTCTGCGTCTCAAGGAAAGGCAAAACAGAGTGAGTGCTTTTGTTTAAACAGGTGCAACTGCCTTTGTCACTTGTTCCCTGTATTTAAAAAAACTCTTTGAGTCATGCCATATTAATGTTCCCCACTTTACTTTAGTCTCTTTGAATCCCGGCCTTCTGATGTCCTCCCAGACCTCTTTTTGCCAGATATATCATGCAGGAAGTGACAAGAGGATCCTTTACGGCATCCCTTAGGTTTATTAAAGAAAACTCAAGGTGTCAAGCTGCACGGAATTGGTTTTTGTAAGCTTTAATCAACCATAGACTCAATTTTTCTCCACGTTGCTTCATCAGGGAATTGCAGTAATTGTTGATATCCTTGTGACTAGTCATCGAGGAGGAAGGGCCAACATTTGGTGAAAGAGACAACTTAGGTTGCAAGGTAGTAGGACCATATCTGGAAACCAAGTCAGAAATTTCTCCTCCTGCATTGTTAGGTACTCCATATTTGCTAATGAGTTTCTTGATATTTTCGAGATCAAGCTTTGAAGTGGAATAGGCTATAGACTTACTCTCTCTAATATTTGCAATTGGAGGGGCACAGATTTTGCAGATCCTGCATGGGCAGCATTGAGAGAAACAACATATTCATCAGGTTGAGGAGAAGCCTAACCAATAAGTTGGCATCAATCAGACTACCCTGCTCTTGAATTTTTGCAACATCAGCTACAGTTGTGGCTACAAGAACTGTCAAATCATGAGTTGGTTCTTCTTCTTCTATAGAAATGGTTCTGACTACTGGAGTTTGGCTATCATCATAACCTTGTTCCAGGTCAGACAAGTTGTAAGCACTGTTAAATAAGAAAGAAAAATACTCACAGATTAAAACTAAGTAAAATTAAGACAGCAAAAGCTACAAAACATTAAAAAAAAAATCCAAAAACTACTAACTTTGGAGGAATTGCAAACTTAGTAGGGAAAACTGCCTCAATCACCCTCCTTTTCCTATACTCCTGATTACTGACTTCTTGACTCTCTTCACTAGTAACCACTAGCCATTTCTCATTCAAATGGAACTACAAATAACAACAATTAATGGGTTTATCACAACAATGTGTACATAAATTATTCAAATAAAGGCAATTCCTATCATCTAAACTAAGATTACCTTGGGAGGGCATTTCCATATAGCCAAAGATTTGGAAGAAAGTCTCTCTTCTCTTCTGACTTCTTCAAGCAATCTCTTCTTTCAGATGATGATCCGTTGATGCTTTGATGTGTATGTTGTTGAGATCTGCTCCCAACTTCTGATGGGCAATCCTCTTTTCGATAATGTTGTACCTGTTGAGTGGTAAATTATACAAACTCGTTAAGGAGAAATTTGGAAAAAAAACTAAAGCATATCAATGTTCTTGATAAGTAAAACTGAAAGCACGTCAATTTGACATGTCCTATTGATACTACAAACTTAGAATATCTCCTTGGTAAATGAAATATACACAAATGTAACTCAAGCATTTAGGTGCCTCGATAGCTCAAGAACACTTTACCTTTGGTTTGGGAAAACCCAGTAGGATTGAAAATAAAGGAAATAGGATATATCATTTTTTTAGTTAAGTTTTAATGTTCATCCTTGGGAACCACGATTGAAGAGATTCCGTAGTGTTTAATGACTGTAATATATGTCCGGTTCAAGTTTGGAACGTTCCCTTACACAGGATGTCAGAGGACGTTGGGCGCAAAATAGGGCAAACGTTGGGAGGAATTGTTGATGTTGTAATCCCTGGAAATGGGAGAAAAAAGGGACGATATACGAGACTTAAGGTCATGATGAATATCTCCAAGCTATTTCTTAGAGGTAAATTAATCAAATTAAGAGGGGACACTACATGGATTGAACTACGATATGAGAATCTTCCTTATGTTTGTTTCTATTGCGGTATACTAGGACTCAATGAGAAACCTTGTGTCAAAAGAGCCAAAGATATACAATCAGACACACTAAAAAGGGATCAATTTGGGGCATGGCTAAAAGCAGAGAGTCGGTCGCTTCCGCAGATTATCAGAGACATGAAGGAGTACATAGTACTGAGGGGCATAATCAGATGAAAAATAAAAAAATTCCAAATTGATTGAGAGGAAAAGAGATGTAGGAACTGGAAAAATTTGATACACATACAAGAAGGAGTTGACTCGACTAATACACAGATGGGTATAAAGAAAGATAATGCCCATAAATTATTTCAAAAGCTTGGTCGTATGACTGTAATGGCTTTGAGCAATCTCGAGTTAGCTTAAAAATCATACATTGTCGTAGACCTTTGGTGGGATGGGGGTGTAATGGTAATGCAAGAAAGAGAACTAAGCAATGCTGTTAAAAGTTTCTTTAGTACAAGATATCTACTTCCTACATGGAACCATACTTCAATCATTGTAGTGCCCAAAGTTAAAAGCCCCACCTTAGGTTTGTAGTTTAGACCTATTAGTTTATGTTCTACCTTGTACGAGATTATTGAAAAAATTCTTGCTGCAAGAATAAAATGTGTTCTAACTAAGGTGATATCCCCAACTCAAGCAGCTTTCATCGGTCATAGACAAATAACTGATCACAATGTTATTTAAGCTCATGAATTTATGCAGATTTTAACAAACAAACGCAGATGTAGGCAAAAATATATGGCTATGGAATTGGATATGTCGAGAGCCTATGCCAAAGTCGAATGAATTTATTTATAAGAAATGCTTTTACGAATGGATTTCCATAAAATATTTGTCAAATGGATTATGCAATGCATCTCTACACCTACTTATAGTTTTAATATAAATGAGGAGATAGTTGGATCGGTTAAGCCTACCAGAGGGATAAGACAAGGGGATCCATTGTCACCATATTTATTTTTAATATGTGTTGAAGATTTATCTACCTTATTGAACATATTAGAGGAACAAATGAAATCCAAGGGCTAAAGTTGAATAGAATGGGCCGAGCGGAACTCATTTATTTTTTTGTTGATGACTCATTCATATTTTGTTCAGCTAAAAATCAAAATGCAAGTTGTGTAGCCAATATCTTAAAGAAATGTGAACGAAGCTCTAGGCAAGTGGTTAATCTAGAAAATCAGCTATCTGTTTTAGTAAAAATGTGAGAGAGGAGGAGAAAGTTGAGATATTGTCGTTGCTTGGACAACGACAAAAAAATGACATGGGTATGTAGTTAGGCTTACCGGTTGTTGTGGGACGTTCCAAGTAAAAGGATGCTAGAATTTATAACAGAAAGAGTCAAGACGAAAATAAAAAAATGGAACGGCAAATTTTTAAGTACTGGCAGAAAAGAAATTATGCTTAAGTCCGTACTAGTAGCGATCCCTAAATTTGCTTTGTCTTGTGTTCCAACTCCCTGATGGTATGTGTAAGGAAATTACATCCCTCTTTTTAAATTTTTGGTGGGGACAAAGAGAGGAGAAAAAAAAAAGGATGCATTTTTAGAAATGGGATAGATTATGTGATTCTAAATAAATTTAGAGATCTAAAAACTTTTAATATGGCTCTATTAGCTAAGCAAGCTTGGCGACTTCTATTGCAACCAGATTCTTTAATAGCAAGAGTTCTTAAAAGCAAATATTTTCCAAACTCAACCTTTCTTAACATCATCTTCAGGTTCTTGGATATGGAAGAGTATTTTGTGGAGAGATCTTTTGACTTAAGGATTAAGATGGAGGATTTCTGATGGAAAAAATATTAATGTTTGGATTGACCCTTGGATACCAAAAAATAATGGCTTCATCCCTAAGAGTATCCATGGGCATAGAAATTTAGATTTAGTAGTATCTGATTCAATTGATAAGAATATCCATTGTTTGAAGTTGAAGAAGTTAGTGCTATATTGTCTATCCAAATTTCTATTGTAGGTTCTAATGATAGGTTAATATGGCACTATACAAAAATAGGAAACTATGAAGTTAAGTCAAATTACTACATCGCAAAGGATTTGATCGGTAAGACATTGAAAAACTCGAAAGCGCAAGTGAGTTGTCATTCTTTTCCAAAATGCTTTTGAGACTTCCAGAGGCGGAGCCAGGATTTTCAATAAGGGGGTTCAAAATCTGTCAAAATAGATAGACGAAGGGGGTTCGACATCTACTATATATATCTATAAACTTATTTTAACCATGTATAAATAATATAATATTCCGCTGAAGGGGGTTTGAAAACCCCCTTCATACAAGGTAGATCCGACCCAGGGGACTTCTCGTGGAAGTTGGAGTTACAAATAAGCTTAAACACTTTTTGAGAAAATGTGTACTTGACTCTTTACCCGTCCATAGTAATTTAGCAAAAAGACTTGCACAATGTAGATAAGACTTGTAAGATTTGTGTTCTTGGACCTAAAGATATAGAACATATGTTATTCAAATGTCCTCGGTCTCAACTTGTGTGGAGGCAATGTCCTATGGCCTAATATAGGAAATATTACTGATTTTTCTATCTGGTGATATGACTTGTTCTTAAATACCAAATCTTTTCCTGAATATATTGACTTGTTAAACTTGAGCGTTAATATTATTTGGCAAATAGTTGGTTGTTTAATCGGGAAAGGTTAGAACCAAGAGATATTGTTTCTAGATCTAAGTTTGAGTATAAATAATATAAAGAGTTACTAACAAAAAGTCTTTCTTCTTGTTCCTCAATAAATCATTCTGAGATTAAACTAACAAAATTGCAAGATGGCATTTTATTGTTTACAGATGCAGGATTGCAGAATGATGATAGAAGGGTAAGTATCAGTATTGTGGCTATGGATAGCCTTGGGAACCTGCTTCATGCCAATGGATCCCCAATACAATTTGTTGGGGAAGTCATGATTGCTGAAGCAATTGCTATTGGGCTCTTGGGAGATGTTTTTCCCAAGTTGAATCATCCAGGATGCGAAAGATATGTTTAAACTATGTATTTCTTTGATGCAATAATAAAAGGGGTTTTGTTTCCAAGGAAAAAGAAACTACTAACCCTTCTGAAGAGGGATTAGAATATGGATTATGTAGGAAAATAATTAGAAGAAGAAATACCATGAAGGAAAGATAAGAAAAAGAAACAGTGAATATGAAGAAGAAACAGTGAAGACCAAAAATGGGAAATTTTCTCTGATTTTCTGTGATGATTTGTGAGTTGATTTTATTGAACAAGAAGCAACTATTTAACCTATTACAAAATGGCAGAAATGTAAATTAATCAAGAGATAACAAACTTCTAACAAACTTTGCACACCTATACAAATTTTAGAAGAAGCATCTAATAAAGGAATCTTGTGATATGTAACAAAAGATTATAAAATGTAATGGGATATGAGTGAATGAGCTTTCTTGATTGATAATGTTAATCTGAATGTTGGGTCGAATTTGATTTAGGAACAGGTCCTGTGACCTGTTTCTCTTCATTCTTCATATGAGACTTGACTTAAGGAACAGGTCCTGCGACCTGTTTCTCTTCATTCTTCATATGAGACTTGTCTTCAGATGATACTTGACTTAAGGAACAGGTCCTACGACCTGTTTCTCTTTATTCTTCATATGAGACTTGAATTTAGGGATTAAGACCTGGGCCTGATTTTCATGACTGCGGCCTGGCCTGAGTTTCATCATGTCTGGCATGAGTTTCATCATCATTCTAATAGATTAAAAAAAGACTATATAGTAAATAAGGATATCTCAAAGGTCTGCGTTGAGTAATTTTATTGATACAAAACAAAATTCAATGACTTTACTATATATATTACTAAAGTTGAGTGATCATTAGAAATATCCTCTCTGAGAGACAAATATTTGAAAGTTAACTATTTTAAGTATTAAATCTTCATTTGACATATGTTTTGATAACTTGAGGGGGAAAATTTACATTTGATTTTATCAAAATGAGTTTGGATTGGTTATGAACTCCATGATATACTATAAGTAGCTACTAGGCCATAAATTTGTTTTTGACAATATTTAAATATTTTGGGAGTTAATTATGTTTATCTAGATGGACTTCAGATAAATTTTGATTGTTGTCTTGAAACTACACTTGTCGGTGTATATGTAGACTCTACCTAATAGGGTTGAGTCGATTCGTGCAACACTACGCGGAGATGACTTGAACATGAGCAAGTAGGTTCTATGATATTTGTCAGAAAGTTGATCACCTATTTGGCCTTGGATATTGTGTTGGTATTAGTATATTACTCCCCAATAAAGGTACAAAAGATTTGAATACGTTTAGATAATTCTTATGATTCAATTCAATTGAAATGGGATTTAATGATTTTATGTAAATTATCTTGTGAATGAAATTGAAAGTATATAAGGATGAGTTGAAACAAATTTACACTAGATCCTCCATCTCAAATGTAAAATAAATTATTATGTGACATTTAATGCATTTTGTTCTACGTCAAATAATATTTGCATTGATTTTCTAACAAAGTCGGTTGACACTTTGTTGTGTTTTTTTGTGGTATTCATCCTCGTAAGACTCTTAGAATCACATTATCCGCTCTCCCTATGAGTCGAGCCTCATTTTCAGTCGGTCTTGATTAGTTTCATCTCTTTGTAGGATAATAACACTAAAAGTCGAGACTTTTAGTAAACCAAAGTCAATAATACTTATTTGAGTATTGTGATGGTCTACTCAAGCCTCTTTAAGGATGAGGCGTGGCAATTGATGAGTGGACAAGGCTAAGGTTATTAGTTATTACTCTTTTCCTGAGATATATGTTGAGCCACCACTTTTATTCTATGTTAGTTAGTATATGTTGTTCTTTTTTCTTTTTGTCAAGAATTATCCCAAGAGTATATATTTATATTCAATTATCATATAGAGGCTTCCTAGACCAATAGTTGTGTTGAGTTGTAATAATAGAAATTTACATGACATAGATGGAAAAATTTATTTTTCTTATGAAATTATTTATGTATAGTTTTAAATTTGAGAAGACTTGATGAATAATTTGAGAATGTATAAAAAAGATCAAATGGTTTTCGCGGTGGGTTCAAACGCGCGATCGAGGTGCATCATATGGATTTGATTAGGACGTATTAAGTAGTCTTTCAACCAGTAGGTCACCCAAAGTTCCTTTTGTGTATAGGGATTCAAAGTCTCAAATAGTTATCTCAAAGGCCATTGCCTCTTTCCCGGTATGTTTCAAATTTTATCAAAATCCTTTTGTCTTTTGATAGTATCGAAATCCTTAATTTCCCTTTTCCACATTTTTCTAGATTCCATCGATTCATTCATAACAGAGGATCCAATCCAATTCAAACTAACAAAAAGAAAATTCATGTGTGTGCAGACACACATCTATACCAGAAACTGATACATATCCATAGTCGTAAAACTTAAAATGAATAAAAATAAACAATTTTGTGTATACCTGACAAAAATCAGGTCCAGTAGCCCATGTAACCTTCTTCAAAGTCATGATCAAAATTCGCCTTTTTATCTGTCAATGCAAGTCCGAAACAGAAACAGAGACAGATATTAGAGTTTATCGACGAAAGAGAAGCCTGGAACCCTAGGCCGTGACGAAAACGTTGCGCCGTTGCGGCCTGCAGGAGTGAGTGAGTAAAATGTAGTTTCTGTTTTTGTATTCTGTCTGTAGCAGGAAAAATTCGTTACATGCCTTTCCGTATTTAACCGCCTAACACCTCATTACGTCATGTCTTTTTATTTTTTCATTTAGGGTTAATTAGACCAAAATACCCCTATACTACTACTTAGTTACGATACATCCATTATATATAGATGTAATTATTATCCTCCAGTTTAATTTTATCTCTCCTTTATTCTTAAAATAGATTTTTATTTTTACTTTATCACTTTTGACATATAAAAAAAAGATAATATTTTATTTTCATGTTTGACCATCAACAATAAATAGTTATTTTTCAAGACATCATTTAATAGGAAATAATTTGTCGGTATTCTCCAAAACTAATCGAGTTACGCACAAATTTATCTGAACACCACGATTATAAATTAAAAGCAAATGAAAAATGTGTGTTTGGCTATTGAGGGGGTAAACCTTTTGAGAAGAAAAATAGCAGTTTTTATTTTTTTGATACGATAATAATAATTTTATGAAAATCTCACGTAGACAAGAAAAGGCTCTCGCATCTCTTCCCTCTCTGGATCTTGAACAAAGATTCATTACTGGCAGCAAAAGTATCTCTGAACTTCTAGTTGGCTGGACCATTTGTTTTTGCAGTTTGTGTCAGTAAGTCAAAAAGGTGGTCAAAATTATAGAAAAAAAATTGATTCAAGAATAATAAGAGTTCAGTTAAAATATGTCCCTGAGATTTGATCATAGTCTAGAGTAGTTATACCTTATCTCTAACTTGAATATCGAAGTCTTTTTCGTTGCCAAATGTTTTTTCTTTAATTATTGCTTAGGGAAATCAGGAAACATGGAAAATTATTTCTTTCTGAAAAGAGAAGATCTGAAACTTCCCTAGAATCACCTTGATTTCATGATTTATCATTTATTGATTCACAAACAATGTGGGCTCTTTTTTCTTCTTCTCATATTTATATTAATGTTATTCTTGTTCATAAGACTGTCATTATTCCAATGATCATTTGAAGTACGTGATTAACAAATCACTATTGTCTATTTTTCAGAATTTTGAGCTTAAGGGCGTGTTTGGTATGAAGGAACTGAATGTTTGATTCATGTAAAAGTTAGTTCCATCTGAGAAAGTATGGCTGGATTGTGATCTCAATTTCGGCTCTGCCTCATCTTCTTCAAAATGTTCGAAATCTTCCGCATCTATTGGCTGATCTTCAACATCCAATGAATGATCATGCCCTTTCATTAAATCATCATCGAAGTTGTCATTTGATTGATCACAAAAGCTCTCATTTGGTTGATCACCCAAGTTCTCATTTTCAACCGAGTTGTTGTCGTTAAAAGAATTCGTTGGTTCAGTTGAAGAACTCGCAATGACATTTATCCTCAACATAGACCTAGAGCCATCAGCAGCAACATCCATCATGTACAAGCTCACATGACTATCATTCTTTATGAATGTGGGATGTATTTTTTCCCTCCCATTCATTTGATAGCTTATCACCAAGTTGCATGACTCACAAGATAGCTCACCGGCCTCAATTACACTTGCAATCATATCATATGAACCATTGCGACGCAAGGCAATAGGAGCTATAGTCTTACTAAATGATTTCTGAAATCAGCTTTTAGGAGTCTCTTTTAATACTCCCATATAGTCACCACCAGCAATAACATATTCAGCTACTGACATATATAGACTACACTGATAGATACTAGATTACAATATCGGTATCTAGTGGTCGATCACTAGTACGAAATTCGTAAAAAATGCGAATAAACGAGAATGGGTTCAAATCAAGTTCGAAATGGATAAAATGTATTTATAGTCCTTCTAAACAACTAAAGATGATCTAAAAACGAGTTATGAAGTGATTTTGGAAGATTTTTGCAAGCTTCAAGAATGGCGGGAATTTTTTTTCTTTGAAGCTATTTTAAAGAAAATGGTGTAAAAATGGAAGAAATGACTAGAATGATAATGATTTCACCTGTGAAAGATAAAATATCGTCGGAATCAGCAAAATCGGCCGTAAAATGGGAGCATTTTGATTTCTTCTTGTAGAGCTTTTCTCTAGTAAAATTTTTTAATAAATGAAAAAATAAAAAACAATTCCACACTTGTGTTGGATGAGTAGGAATCAAAGTGTAGTATCAAAAACTTGAGTGTATGGTGTTATATGTTTTGAAAGAATATTGAGTGATATCATATATGGTATCTAAAGTATCAATTTTTTGAAATTTTTATCTAAATGTTCAATTAAGTTTGAAGAGTGGTTATTTTGCCACCCATGTTAGTAACTAACTTCTTAAAAGAACCCTAACTAATTGATCGTCAGTCTATTACCTAAATTGATTTTCAAAGTACTATAAACATTATTTATTTAAGGAAATATTATGTAATTAATTTATATAAGCAAAATTAAATTAATATTTCAAAGTGATGTTAAGATACGGTTAACTCCTTCCAACCATAATTAGCGTATGTTAATATTTCCATTTTGAAAACGGAAAGTCTTTTTCATATCAAATTAGGTTAATCCAATCCATATTATAGTTGGTGAAAGATTTCTTAATCTCTATAAATCAATTAACCGTTGAAGCACCCAACATATTTTCAACGAAAACCTAGGTACAATTTTCATAATATTCTTTTCAGTATGAGTCATCGTAGTTACTTGTTTGGTCATTCTTGCGATGTTAACCAACTTTCTGAAAAACAATCTTCTCATGATGATCCGTCTTCTTCTTCTTTACCCCTTTTAAACATTAACTCTTCTTTGCGCATTCGACATGATATTTGGTATTCAAATAATTTAGAACAAGAACCACAACTTTATCGTACAGGAGTAAGAGTGGAAACAATATTGAAACATGTCTTTCTCACCTCTTCAGTAATCTTGTCCTACGACAATTTTTACTATGCCATTTCACAACTGTTTGGGAATTGGAAATTAGAGTTTCAAGATATGCGTGAATCTTTAATAGGAAATATAATGAGTCAGGTGCGTAATATTGCTGAGTCTAACAAGGGTCATCGCGGAGTGTTGGAGTTATCTGTGGATATAAAATTGGTATGCAGTGATGTTATTGAGGAAAGGAGAGAAGATTTATCATCAGAGTATGGTATGGTGCCAGCTAGTGAGTCATCTATGCAATCGTTATTAAAGAAGATAGAGATTGATGAAGAAAATACCAGAGACGACGAGTGTATGGTGTGTCTAGAAGAGCTTGTAAAGAAGGAAAGAGATGATAATGACATAGTTAGCATGCCTTGTTCTCATATGTTTCATAGAGAGTGTATCACCAAGTGGTTAGAGACGAGTCATTATTGCCCTATTTGTCGCTTTGAGATGCCCATGGAGAGAATAACTAAGTAGCTACAGCAAATCTAGGACTGGCAAGGAGTTTTATATAACTTGAAATTTTCTGCTTCATCGAGAAATCGAATTCGACAATTTCCAAATACAAAATTCAACTGACCCGTTTAATGTTTTACACAACGGTGCTTATATAATAATAAAATTAGAAAGAAAATCTAAACCAACACACAAAGGTTGGCTTCTCTAACAACGGAATATCAACACAAGTTGTCGATATGATAATCATTGAAATGAGGTAAGTCATCCCTCCTATCATTCACCAGGGCAAGTTATTAGCAACTACAGGAGTGCTAATAGTCGAAGTTTCACCAAGCTGATTATGAGGGCTCACAGGCTCACCACTGGACTCGCTTACAGTTCCAAATGACGAGGGACTTTTAGCCGCTGTTGATCCAGGGGGATGCAGCAACGATGGCACGCCAAAACCATCAGAATGATCCAATCTCAACTGTTTTTGACCTTGCATGCCAAAACTGCCTACAATAACCTGCAACAAATAAAGGTCAGACAAGATGGATGACATTCTGAATACCAAGGGAAATAATAGACTATCACAAACACAACATAAGAGAAAATGCCAGTACCACTATGTACCAGACATGAAAATATGAGAGAAGAAAGTCATGTAACAACACCTGCACAGCCGACGCAGCAGTAAGAACTCCTGCCACACCACCACCTAGAGCACGGCCATCTGCTCCAGCTAGTAACACACTCAAACCACCTGTCCTGATGCGCTCGCCACCAGATTCTGATGGTAGAAAGTGACCAGACAGAGACAGGATCTCAAACTGTCCCTGAGGAAGTAGCAAAAAAAACACCTTCAGAAAGGAAAATATACATCTTTCAAGCCATGGGAAGGATATAGCAAAATGAATTATTTCCCTTGGAGGTCTGCAAAGTGTCTAAAGTTTAACACTTCGCAAAATGATTCACATCATACTAAAAAGACAACACAGTTCAATGACCAAAGAAATTTGTGTGGCAAGTTCATATTATGCTTTAATATATCAAAGTGATGTCCATTGTTTGACGTGCATGATAAGATACTGTTAAATCCTTCTAACCATTTAAGCAGATAATTAGTATAAGCTGACTTGGTAATACGAACCTCATATTTTACATTTCCAACAGACATCGCTGCTTGCTGAAGTGTCACATTAGATATGGAGCCATTAGCTGACATGATGCAGACAGCTTGAGAGGTACTTTGAGAGAATGACATTAGTTTTTCCCATACATCCTGAGAAGAAAAAAGACACTGAATAAAATTTTCAAACATATAAAAGCAACTACATCAAGACTTCTAGTTTAAGGAGATCACAAATACTGCCCTTCATCCCAATTATACGATGCCTTTTTCTTTTGGGACATTACAAAATGTGTGAGATGATTCAATTCCTATACAAAAGGTCATTACTTTACAATTTTCTTTAACCGTCACTAAAATTAATGTATTATGAACATTATTACATATACAAGTCCATATCCTCTTAATTACCATCATATAAAAAGGATGAAGAGAGTCCTATGTTTATTAATATCCCCTCCCTACCCTCTAAATGATAAACTATCTAAGTGCATTCGTTGCATTAACACTGATGCATTCATTTTGGTTATAGTAACTCCAATTTAAGCTCACAAGTCACAACAACCGGTATCACTTGATAAATATAGAAGGTTGGCCATGTCATTTAAAAGCTTGCAAAGTATAATGGCACATTCCTGTGAGAGAAAATATTAACACCACATCTCCAAGGAATGGATCTTTTTAAAATTCTAAAAAGAGCAATACAAAGTGATAATGTACCCTATTTAGTCCGCAGAAGCATAGCTACAGAAGGTCAAATCAAAATAGATACTCAGTTTCTATCTACTTATTCTAAGAAGCCCTGGACAATCTAGCATCGTCGTACTACACAAAATCAAATCTCCATAAAGGCCAAGATTTAGTATGGATGCTGCTAGGGAAAAAAAAGTCATATTTTATACTTTATTCATTGCTTATGTGTAAAAGATCATTAAATATAGTAGTCAGCAACAATTAAAGAATATAAATAGGACCACCCCAAAAGAAATGGAAGATAAATCCGTCTGCACACTTTCCATTATAATGATTAAAGAAAGTATACAGGTGTAAAGACTACAAACTTCCCATTAATTACAGCAAACTACAATCAGGAACTAAAGGATTAGTCCCAACAGATCAAACTTCTACACGTCAAATGAATTTCAATTTTCTTTCTTGTTTTCCTTTTTTTTTTGTTTGAGAAATGGCAAGACAGCAAGTGTATCATTGACATAGCACAAAGCAAGAGCTATCAAACCGAATGAATTTCAAGGCTTAAAACATAAAAGAGAGTTATTCAGAATATATTGATTGTGAAAGAACATCAAACATTGTTAGATGTTTGAAACAGAAAATTGTTGAAGAAGTTGGAATTTACTAGTATGATACTGCTATATTTTTTAAGGTAACCATAAAGTATCAGCAAAGCATTTAGCATTATAGCTTTATTAGCATGTAAATTATTGAATATGCATTAAAAAAAAAAAAGACACCTTCAACTTGCTCACTGTTTTATCTGACTAGTTCACCAAGAAAACAATACATTAATTTGTAAACTAATAAACATGCTGAAAGATATGTTACGAAGTTTGTACGGAAGCAGAAAGTCCTGAGAAATCGAAGTAGGCATTTATTTAGATTAAAAGGGAAGCCAACAAACAACATCCAATGTACTTCAACAGAAAAAAAAGGATAGTGGATTAGGAAGGTAATAAATGCATCTGTAAGAGAATAAACTAGGTGGTAGCATCACCTCTGATTAGTCAAAAAAAGAAAAGAGGGAGAGAAAGAGATCATTCAGCTATTTCCTTAGGTCGAAAGAAGCAGTGAATAAGAAAGTTTGAGTGCCTAAACAGTAAACAGTCAGATAAAAAGAAGCTCCTGAACTCATAACATCTTCAGTCAAAACTCAAATGGGAATTACATCCGCGAATTAAACACAGTTTCTTATGCTCTCTTTTGTAAATTAGTCTAGGATTAAAAGGGAGTGAGCATGAAACAAAGACGAACAATACAAAAGGCAAGGAGAATCCCATCCCTCTAAAATCTACTAAACAAATGCAAAAAGAATAGCAATGCAGACATCGAGATAGAAAGAGATAAACAGCAAACTAAGGCCACATACCTCCCCTGCTTGTACTGTGATAATATGTGGTTTGAATCCAGTCCCAGCACCTGCAGATCCTGCAAATAATATCTTATCAGTGACTCAAGATTTTAGTAAAATAAAAATAGCAAAGCAGCTGAACTATGAAGCACAAATTGGATAGGGTAAATTTCACAAAGGATCACATAACTCTGACTTTTTTTCACCAACATCCCCTAACTATGTTCTAGTACAAAAAACACAATACTATCACCCTATCAACACAAAAGTCACAATTGCCGGAAATCCCAACCTTCCGATGTGTGATAACTTTTACTATATATTTTAACCTTTTTATTTTTAATCTTATACATACATACCCAATTAAAAGAGGACTGACATGACCCGACCAAACTTTTGAAAAGTGTAGTTAATTTAATATAAATTGAGAAGCATTACATATTGTGAATAGTAAAAAACTAACTTTTATGGAAAAATAGTGTCTACGAGTGGTCATTAGTGCATCGAAAGGTTATAAATGCACAAGAATTGTGAACCAATATAAAAGGTAGGAATTAATTCTACCACAACCAATGATTATATTAAACAAACCATCAACCTCATTCTTGGTGTTTCAATTTTTTCTTACGCTGCAATGGTGCTAAATACAAAAGACTGGTATAATTTATTCTTTTCTTTTCTTTTTCCATTAAAAAGAAAACCTAGTGATTATTTAATTAGATAAAAAGTAGTAGCAACAATTAAATAATATTCATGTCAGAGTAATCAGCAAAATTCATATAAACAATTGAAAAGCAAAGACAACATACAAATAGAGCGCGATGAATACCTAAATCACCCAATTGTTGTTTCCTCCCAGAACCAGGTGGTCTCCCCCTTCCCTTTTTCCGCAAAGGTACATCTCCTCCCTCCGTAGGCGAAACTCCACCGGCAGACTGCGCCGCCGACGGAGGAGAGACCATCCCGGAGTTGGCAGAACCATCTGGAGCATACTTCCTGGGCCTTCCCCGCTTCCTCTTAACGGGCTCAATTGAATTAGGGATTGTTATGACTGATAGATCGGGAAGGGGAACGGTAAAGCCAGGGGTGGGAACTTGATAAATCTCCGTCGCCGGAGGTGGAGATGACATCGACGGCATGATAGGGTAGTAAGGCGTCGTAGCAGCATCTGATGATACCAAGTTCTGCATTGATGAGTGAACTCCATTGGAATCAACAAAAGACATTACTGTGTTCACTTTTTTTTTTTAAAAAAACACTTTGTTTTCACCAATTCGGTAATCCTGAGAAAAAATAATTTTTTTATTCCATCAAAGGTAGTAAATAAATACTTAAAACCCTAATCAAAATGCAACGTGGAAAAACCTCCTCACATGAAAAGCCCAATTGTATTTCCACAAAAAAACAAATATTACACGTCACAAATTTTATTTATTTAGTATATATTACTCCGTCCATTCCCTATTAAGTGAAATTACAAGTTTATCTTCTAAAAATATAAAAGTTTCATTAAAGGGGAAGATAAATATGGAAAAAAAATTAGGTATATATTTTAAACTTTGAATAATTCATTATTTTAAACAATAAAAAAAGTCAAAAAATCCAGTTAATACTCCCTCGGTCCACTTTTAATTATCATGTTGCATTTTTCGAAATTTAAATTAGATTACATTAATTTGATATTTTTAAATAATAAATTTGAATATTCAAAGGAAAAGTACTATGAATTATAATTTTTTGCATAAATATGATGAAGATATATATCATAAAATGTAGTCAAAGTTATTATTGTTTGTCTCTAAAAAAAAAAGAATTATGGCAATTAAAAGTGGGATGAGATAGTATAAAATACAAGGTTATATAAGAAGAGGAACTTTCGCTTATAGTCACTCAAAATAGTCTAATTACGCTCCACAACTATAGTTTGTTAATTATGAATCGTAGCTACATGTTATAGGGAGGAGAGTGGCGAGCGAGACAAGGAGAGGAAGGATTGAGGCAAGCAAGAAAGGGAAGAGAGTGGAGAGAGGTGAATTGTATATGTATATCGGTTAGATAATTGTATATTATACATATGTTTTTATATATTCTGGCGAGTGATATTGGAAGAGAGAGGAGATAGGCAAGCGAGATTGGGGGGGAGAGGAAGGAGAGAGGCGAGCGAGATTGGGAGAGGGAGGAGACAAGGGAGCGAGAGAGAACAATAAGTTGTACAATTCACATCTCGTTTGTATAATTACATGTACATTTGTATAATTCGTGTATTTTTGTATAATTGAGTAATATAAAATTTGAAATTATACAAATACAACAAAACTCGAAATAACGAATTGATACAAACAAAAACATCTGAACTTTAAACAATTATATATACAAAATATATTATACAAATTACATTATATGAATTATATTATACAAAATCCAAAAATTATACGTTTATACAAACTTTAAAAAGTTATACACAAAAAGAATGAATGTATATGATGACAAAACTGAAAAATCAAACAAAATCATCGTCATATACAAATATAAACAATCATATACAAATACAAATCAAACAAAGAATTGTTAGCTGTGAATTATACAAATATTTGACATATACAAACATGGCTAATATACAAATTCGAAGTCCACTCACGTAATTTAATGTGTAATGTTAGTCGTGAGTGATAATTATAACAAACTATAACTATGATGAGTAATTAAATAGTATAAATTTGCTTAACCGCATAATTTTCTCTAAGAAAAACTATATATAGGCAAGCTACTATTTGAAGTATGTGGTCTCGTTGATTTGAAATTATTAATAGTTTTCGATGAAAATTACCTCCAAAAATTATTATTTTTTGTCAAATAATTAATCGATACTCATGATTAGGTGTGTTCATGGCTCGATTTGGATCGGTTGTTGATTAAATCAAATCAAATCAATCTAGTTAATTTTTTTAATTTCTAAAACCAAATCAAATTCAAACGAAAAAAATAATCCTCGATTTAGTTCAGTTTTTCTAGTTAATTCGCTTTAAAATGATAATTTTTTTGAGAACATACGTATCTCGATAGACACAAACACCTAATATATTAACAATCTGCAAGCTATTGTCAGTTCAATTAAGCAATACTAGAGTTATCACTACACGAACAAAGTGATATAATTAAGAGAAAAAGTGTGACTATTTTATCTGAAATAGGATCGGTAAAGACTAAAATGAGTTTTGACGGACTTGGAAGTAGGATTGTTATAATTGGGCTATAGTGTTGGACTTGAGAAAACAGTTAAGTTAAAAACGTAAGTTAATTAAAATTTAACAAAATATTTATATTTTATTTATGAATAATATATAAATAATTATAAAATTTATATATCTAATATATCGATTCGATTTAGTTATTTTTACGGTTGTTTTTTTATAAAATCAAAATCAGACCAAATAGTATCGATTTTCAAAATTTAAAACAAAATCTAACCAAATCAAACCAAATATCAATTTTTTTAATCGATATAATTCAAAATACATATTAATTTAAATTTTTAACCATAAACATAAACAACCCTACTCATATGATAACTTTAAAAGCTTTTGTCAACTGTTTCAATTGCCTAACAATTCATTGAAGGTGTTTCATTCATATTATTATAATTTTGTTTTCCTTTTTATTTCAACATCATCATTGTGCTTTAACATATTTGTTATATATAATCGTTTTAAGACGCTTGAAGAGGGAGACACATTCAATATAAAGTAATTATATGATTTATTTTATTTTAGTAAAATTGATGTTGCTACACCATTCATTGTTGTAGCTTCTGTATGATATTTGTAAAAAATTATTCAGTTTCTTTATGGTTATCTACAAAGAACAATTCATCTCTATTAGAGAGAATTCATTTCAATATGGTCTTGATAGTTTATTTCAATTTAGGATCTAGCTTTGATTGTTCAATTTGTATCGTCATTTCTTCAATAATTTTTTTATATTCCTATGCAATATTATTACCTCACACTATATCAAGTTTAAGTAAATCATATTGTTCATCACTCTTGCTTATGTTCTATATCGCGTATATTCTCAACCAATTAATGTGTATGATAAATCTAATATAAGATTTTTTGAAAACTTAGCGGTTTAGAAAATAAAATGTATATAGTTAATGATCTATTCGTTCGTCCAAAAAATAAAACTAGAAATTTATTTTACTATAACGTTTTATTCTAACATATACTTTTTTCATCTAATTAATGTCCTTTCTTTCGTGTGAGAGTTTTGTCTAAGAAAATATTTAGTCAAATAACATTGTATTTATATTGTATATAAGATCTTATGGTGAAAATGTAAGAATATTAAATGAATAGGGTTGGAATAAAAATTATCAGTTTCAATTTTCTGTTTATATGTAAAGTTAAGACTTTCAAATAGGTAAAATATTTATTTGCTTAGAGTGTTTTTGCATCAAATCAATAATGGTTAAGTGATTTTTGAAGTACAAATATGTATTTGTTAATTATAATTAAGTGATAAAAATGAATGTCCAAACATGCGTCATAGTTCAATTAATTGAGTGTGACAGTTATGTGAACAAATTTTATCATTCAGACATTGGATCTCTAGCAATAAAAATATAAGTATTTACTTTAAGGAAAGGGGTTAAACAAATACAATTAAATAATGAAATTTAGGTATGAATTGTAAACAAATATTTTTATTTCAAAAGATTGTTTTATTAAATATATTTATAAAACCAAATAATTAAATTATTTTTGAAATTATTTCGTGGAGAAATGGCAATTACTTTTATCATTGCGTGATTTTTCATCTCTTTGACAACGCTTTATATATGTGTCATCTTGCATGTAAGTGTTTGGACAAGTGTCATTTCCCCCTTTCTTTATAAATACGATTGCTTCTTCTTTAGAAAAACAAAGCAGAAAAATACAATTTGTTGTTGTCTACGCTCTCTCGTTTTCTCTTTTCTAATTGGATTTATTTTAATTAATATTTATTTTATATTCCCTATTAACTTGTTGATGTTAATTAATTTCCAAATTCAAGTAATCTCCATTTAAGATAGGAAGTGCTTGTTTAATCCTGGGAAAACACTTCACTCTGTTGAAATAGTTTCTTAGGACAGTGCCCAGCACGACTCAAGTATTAATTTCATGCACTATTATTATATATCATCGTAGTATTTTTCATCTTATTTTCAAGACTACTATTTTACTAAATGATAAAGTTATTTATTATTATTGTTGTGAAATTTTCATTATTCCCCAACATGAATTTTATCTGATAAAAAATTAGGTCGTCAATCTAATAAAAATTTTGTTTTCAAGTAATGTTGCACGTCATCGAGTCTTGTTTGTATATTCTGGTTGTTATACAATGATACAAACACCAAAAACATTAATATATTTATAAAATATATAGAGACGTTCGTTTATACAACATATTATATCCAAATTATTACACAATTAATGAACAATGACCTAAAAATATTCGGATTACACTCAAATCTTAAACCACATGCTATTTCCACAATCGTCATATCTAATTTAGGGTTTTTCCATCATCAATTCAAGACAGAATTCTCTCTTAAGATAATCGTCACTAATTCCAAAGTCAAAAAAATTGAATTACTAAATTAAAGAGAGTAATTAACTTACCTTTATGGAAGAATTTGATGAAAAACCGTAGAAAAATGCCCTAGGATACCCTTTCTCTTCCAAAAACGAATATACAGAATAATCAGCGATTTTAGGATTTTTCTGCATAAGTTGACGACTTACCTTGCTATAGCGGCCCCCAACCCATTGTAGTGACCTCGTCATAGCGAGATCCCACCCGCTATAGCGGCTTGCATGAAAACAAGAACTCAGAAATCTTTTCAAAATTCGTCATTTGATAACACAACCTCAAATCTTAACGTCCTGAACTAACCTTTTCACGTTAAGTTCGATATCGGAAGTTCTCCTCTTCCAAAATCACTTAAGAAAGGCCCTATAATTACCTCCTTAATGTCTTGTCTAATAGGAAATCAAATCATACTTAGACATTTTATCCAGTTCTTTCCTAGATTGTCATTGATCTCACCTTACTCAAATTTCGTTTGAACTGGCCTAACTAAAAATTTTCAAGTCAATACAAAAAAAAAGAATTGCTTAATTCTTTCACCATTGGTTTATCCGTAACAATCGAAAGCGATCGTTACAAAAGTAGTCCCGAACTCTTTTTTTTTTGTTGTTGTTGGAACTTCTTTAAGAAAATGCGTTGTTTTTATTCTTTTTATGTCTTTGTGTGCATTTTTTGTTTTTTATTCTTTTTTCTTATTTGAAAATTAGTTCATAATTATAACTAGGTCTATTAGAACTATTGATGTTCTTGCTATTCTGTTATTGTTTTTTCAATCTATTTATTGTTTATTTTTGTTTATTTTTTTGTAATACATACATAGATGCTTTAATTATTTTATTTGTTCAATTAGTTGATATCTTTGTTTAAAATTCTTTCTTAACTAACTTGTATTCTTCTGTTAATTTGAACTTATTTTAGATAACTTAAATTCGTTTTGATTAACTTGATATTTTATTAAAATTGTGTCTGGATAAGACAATCTAAGTTGTTCCATTTTAGAAAGCATGTTCACAAGTGAGAATGTTATGATTCTAATCTTTTTATACATATAGATATTATTAATGAATTTAATGATAAATTAAAATATGTGAGTGTTCAACAATTGATTCTGTATATTTCTTTTTTACGAGAAAATTTAATAAATAACATATTCAAGAGTGAAAATTACTAGTTCTACCAACACTTTCTATTTTTTAATATACAACATTAAACTTATAACAATATCTAACAAATAATAAATTAATTAAAAAACAATAACAGAAAATAAATTAAAATAAATCTTGATCAATTAGTTAACATTATCTTTTTCTCAAATATAGTGTTTTATAACTAGTAGGATATTTCAATACAATGATTTTCTCTCAATTAGTTAGTCATTATATTGATTGTAATCAATCTTCTAATTAACAGTATCAATCTCTCTTAGTTTGGTTTTTCCTTCATTCTTCTATTTGCTAAATATTTTATAATTTTCATTAAATAGTTGAAATTCTACAAGAGAAAAAAAATTATCTGCTTACAAATTGATATTATTTTTTAATTTTATTTATTTGAAACCCATTTTTTAAAAATACGTATTTTTATTATGAAATCTGTTTTTTTAAAATATGTATTTCCTTGTAATATATTTTTTTAGACGAATAATTTGCATAATTTGCAATTAGCTTTTATATATACAAAATTTTATAATTAAAATATTAAAAAATATTAAAACAAATCAAAAGTTTCCAATTGTATATATTTTCATATTGAATGAAATGAGTTTATCTTGTTAAATATTAATACACACAGTATATTCAAACAACAATATCATTTATGATATGTAATGAGTATACAATATGAATTTCATTATCAATGTTAACTAATACTATTACTGTTTGAAATCAATTTATACATCAACATTAAATAACATTCTTAAAAAAATAAAATAGATTGACTTCATGTTATTAAAGTGTTTAAAGCGCGTACATTAAGTGATAATTTAGAATATGGAATAAGTGTACAATTTGATTATGTATAACGATCTATTCCGTCATTATTGAAAGTACATGTAGTAAAGGTATGGAAATCTCATTCGTAATATGATTAGGATCAATTACTTGGTATGTGAATGCATTAGTTGTGAATTAAGATTGTACAATGCCCCTATTAACCTTTGAAAGTATCCTTACTGATTTAGTTTTAAAATTAAATTTAAACTTATAAGGTCAACTTCAAATTTTAGTGTCCAATGAGGCAATGACTTATCAAATTAAATGTCTATGAGTCTTCTTTCCAACGCCATCAAGTTTATATCATTTGGAGTCCAGAATAGCATTGACTTGATATTTCACATTGAAAATTATTTATATTAATAGATTTTTTTTGTCAAATATTTTTATAATTTATGACAATATTTATTGTATCAATCTTTTTGTAAACATGTATTTTATAATGATAATAGAAATCGTGTACTTTTATTTTTTATTGCCAATTTGATTAATATATACTAATTTGAAAAACATAAATCAATTTCTGTTATAACATTGATTAAGAACATATGCTTGTTGATTAATAATTTAATATATTTTTAATTGCACAACCAAAATGGTGTATTTGTAATTACACTGTGGCAACAAACAAGTCAACATAATTATTAAGTTGCGCAATTACTATCGTAATAATTACACTAATTTCAATTACTTGGTTGCTTTCGAAACATACCTTAAGGGGTCGTTTGATATGGAGTATTAGGAGAAATAATGCATGTAATATATATAATATTATTTAGTACTATGGTTGATAGAAATTTTGAGCAAATATATAACTAATAATACCATGAGATTAATCTGTGTATAGATGAAATTATCCCTCAAATCCTTTAATCATTTTATTTATTTTTTTAATCTTGTATTTTGTATTTGTACTAGTAAATATTTAAATAAATTAGTCTATAAAATTTATTATTTAGAGAAAGTTATTTGTTGCTAAATAAATCCAAAGCAAATAAATCACCATATGAAGTTTGTGATCTTAACTAAATATATTATTGGTATACATGTGATATTCAAATTTTATGTGTAAACATAGATGATTTAATTTATTCGATTTTACTATCGTTTACCATTTTTTTGATTTTTGAAGTAGATGATCTATCTTTTTTAACTTGAAAATTAATGTCTTGCAAATTATCAATTTATTAAGATGACAATTATTTACCCTTAAATAATTCATTCAAGTGAGAAAATAACTAACATGAACAAAATTGTTGTTCTCCTACCTAGTTAGAAGGCCACAAAAAAATTAATATTGTCCTATAATTATCTATCTTGATCCAATCACATAAAATAGAAAATCTCATAATAATTTAAAAATGTAACTGAAAAGATGTTTTTTTTGTAAAGTTTTAGTCCTGGATAAAAAATAAAGGAAAAATTACATAAATTAATACATTTTAATAAATAATTACTGAATTTAGCAATATTTTTTATTTATTATCATTTATAGCAATACTATGTTAAATCTGTAATATGTATTAAAAGTGAATTATGTATGCAATATATATGAATTATATATGAATTATAATTGTTTTTTAAAATATATTATGTTTGTTTGGTAAAAAATTGACACATTGTATTATAAGTGTATTAAAATGTGTGATAAATGAATTATCTATCATTAAAATTTGTATTATATGTGAATAAAAAATTGTTCTTTATAATATGAATTAAACTTGTATTATAAATGAATTAAAGTGATCAAGTGAAAAAGAAATATTATTGCTATAAATGATAAATATTTTTTTATTATAGTATATTTATGTAAGTTTCCCAAAAATAAATTCCGAATCATTAATCTCGAATTCTCGATACCAAACGAGCCCTAAGTATTATAAAAGTTTTTCTCTCTCTAACAAATTGTTTTCTCCCGTCCAAACAAGTCCCTAAATTAGGGTTTAAGACCAAAGACGTGAAAAATCCTACAGTAGCCTAAGCCTAAACCCTTGTCAGGTAAGTATGGCTGCCGTGGAGATAGACCTTGGAAAGCTTCCATTTGACATTGATTTTCATCCCTCCGATCACCTTGTTGCTGCTGGACTCATCACCGGCGACCTTCTCTTGTAACTATTCTTTTTGTTTTTTCCGGAGTTGTAGTTTATTGATTGATTGGCTTTGATGTGTTAAGCTGCTCTAAACAAAAGAAAAATTAATGAAATTTATCTGTCTCATGCAGGCACCGTTACAATGCTGAATCTCCGGCTCAGAAGTACTGATAAATTGCCCTTTTTTGCTTCTTTCAGTTCATTTTGGGTGTTTTTGGTTAATGGGTTATTCTGAATTTTGCAATTTTTTTGGGTTCAATTATAGGTTGTTGGAAGTAAAAGCTCATAGTGAATCATGTAGAACTGTCCGGTTTATCAACGAGGGCCGTGGTAATATATTCAAACATACCCTGTTGTTCTCTTTTAGTTGCCTGTGATTTGAATATATGTTTCTGTATTTACTGTTGTGATAATTGACACCCTTTATAAGTTTGTACATGAAGCAATACTAAAGTGAACTAGAGAGCTTTCCTATACCTTGACTTAGTAAACAAAAGATCAAGGATTTCTATCGGTGGGATTATGTCCTCTTGAGACAGATTTTTCTTTGATTCTATTATTTCCATTAGTTTCTTTTTCTTCTTGCTTCAATTTAGTGATTATTGCTGATTTGATTTGTTTCTTAAATCGAATACATGTGCAGCAATTGTGACGGGATCTCCAGATTGTTCTATTCTTGCAACAGACATTGAGACTGGCTCAGAAATTGTTCGCCTGGAGAATTCCCATGGGTGAGTGCTTATAAATTAAGTGTTAGTGAAACAGCTTTGATTTAGGCATTTATTAAAGTATTGCTCTTTAGATGTTCTCACACAAGTGTCACTTTGGATTCAGGGCTGCTGTTAATCGAATTGTTAATTTGACTGAGTCAACTATTGCTTCCGGAGACGATGAAGGATGCATTAAGGTAAAGTTGGTGTATTGATTTTTTTTTTCTGACCAAAAAAGGCTTAGATAATTAGAGAATTAGAAGATATAAATCCTTTTGGTTTTATCTTCAAATTTGAATTCGAAGTAACTAGTGAAATGGTCAACATTCCATGCTTGATAGTGTTTTTTTCCTCTTTGTTACACTATATTAGATTGCTTCATTTACTATTGTAGAAAATAGCAACAGTTTTGAGGTGCACACTATGCACAAGGGTGAATGGACACCACCATTATCTTTTTAAAAAAAGGAAGTAGCAAAAGTTGGCCTGCCTTGTGCATTTTCTGGATTCCATCATCACAATTTACTCTTTTTGTCAGCAACCTTGCAGACCTAGTGCCATGGAATACATTTTCTTATTCTGTAAAAAGGAATTTTGAGGAAGTAACAAAACATTGAAGTGTTCAAGCCTCAGTTCCTTATTTCTCAATATATAGTGTGTTAATATTGCTCCTTTATGTTCTTCATTAGAAAATTGCTCCTTCATGTTCTTCATTAGAAAATTGCTCTTTCATGTTCTTCATTTTAAAAAATTTCCCCTTCATGTTCTTCATTAAAAAAATTTCCCCTTCATGTTCTTCATTAAAAAAATTTCCCCTTCATGTTCATGAGGACTGTTGATCACTCTTGCTTTTTCAATTTTCTTTAACTCTGTGGATGGATTATGAAGACGGACAAAACCACAGGTGTTTTTGCCATAATAATACTTAATAAGTTAATATACAATTTAGAGCTTCTTTGGGGTTTTCGAATGCCTTGTTGAGATTGCAATCAGTAAATTTTTTGCTATAACGGTTTTGTGACTAACAGAAGCTTGAATCATATGATGTTAAAATTCTGCTAAACCTTTATGATGTTGATACTTTTATTCCATGAAACTGATCACATTAGTGGCATCTCCATCACACCATGTGTGCTTCATTGTGCCAAGAACCATATCCATAGAGTTCAATTAAGTGTTGGTTCGCCTTACCCAACAACTTATCTTGGAAGATCTATCTTGCAGGTATGGGATACCAGACAACGCTCATGCTCCCATACTTTTAATGCACATGAAGAATACATTTCAGACATTACATTTGCAGCTGATTCCATGAAACTATTAGCAACAAGGTATGTAATTGACCCTGCGTCTCTCAAAAGCAATGCATTTCCTCGGTGATTGTATAATGTAACTATTTAAGAGAGATCTCCGGAAAAGGGTGAGAACGAACACTCAAACCTTTCATACCCTGCACTACCATCTTGTTTGACTTCTGATCATCCTTACTAGGAAATGACTGTATGTGACTCTTTCTTCTGGTTTTACCTTTGAATTTGAGTATGTAGATTTTTGCTGAGCTAGTCAGATTTTTAATTATTGGAAAGTAATACACTAATTACCATAGCATTTATAATTATAGGCGAGGAGGAATGAATTTATAATCTTCTATTGGTTCTGAAGATACCACGTCAATTGATCTTCCTAAAGCGATGAAATGAAAATCAGGACTCTTTTTGTTCTTTTGCCAAGTCAATTTCTGTACATTGATCTGAGTTTTAGACAGTTTCTTGGACTTGTTTTTGTTGTTCTTTCATCCTGGACATTTTTTTTACAATGTTATTCCCAAAAGGTAAAAGGGGTTCCTGATTTAGGGGTTACTTGATGCATTTGAATTTCAGTCATAGTTTATTTAAGATTATTTGAACTGGTTATCCCTGGTTTATGTTTAATTCTCGAGTTAGAGTTCAAGTGCTCCATTATTTATTTTACCAGTGTGCTGCATTTTTCCAAACTCCGGCGTTTGTCTTCTAAACCACCAAAAATCTAAGAATGTTGTCTTTTAAGTCAGGAAATTGATATACTTTCTCTTTATTTTGTTACTTTTGGGTTCGTGTGCTGCTGAGTCTTGCTTAGGTTATGCAGCTCAGTCTCATGGGGTTCAAGTTAAGAACCCAGTGTTATTATCTGAATTGCTAATCTTCTTTTTCTCTGTAGTGGCGATGGGTCACTTTCTGTATGCAATTTAAGGAGCAGTAAGGTATTTGTTTTGGTTGCTCTTAAACTAAAAAACTATCATCTTGACATAAGTTCTCTTCACTATAAAAAGTTGATACATTTTCTATATCTCAATTTCAGATCCAAACTCGCTCTGAATTTTCTGAAGAGGAGCTGCTCTCTGTGGTAATTATGAAGGTAATAAATCTTTAATATGATGCTCTTTCCTTTACACCTTTTCTTGTTGAGCTTCGAAGACTTCTTTATAGAGGGTTGTTTCGCATCTTATATTGTTTCTTCTTTAGATTTTCTGATCAATTTCTATCCACAAAATACTTTCTGTAGACATGCTTCAAACTCTTTTGGTTGACTAGATTTACTGTTTCCATTGTGGGAAGTACCCTTAATACATACAACTGTTACCTTGTCACAAACAAAAGATTTACCGTTTCCATTTTTGTCATCAGAATGGTAGAAAAGTAATATGTGGTACTCAATCTGGAACTCTGTTACTGTATTCATGGGGATTTTTCAAGGATTGCAGGTATGTCTCCTACTCTCCATTTTGCTTCTTGAACTTTTTGTCTGGAGTTGATTCCAGTAAATTCCATTTCTTGTCATTTTCAGTGATCGCTTTGTTGATCTATCACCGAACTCTATAGATGCATTGCTGAAAGTAAGTGTCTATTATAGTTTTTTGTTGATAAGAGTGTCTACTGTAATTCTTTCACCAATAATTGAAGTCTGATTCACTTGATAAACATACATTGAAAATTAAAAAAATGCTCTTTTTCTTCTGGATAAGCTTGACGAAGATCGAGTAATAACTGGGTGTGAGAATGGGCTTATCAGGTGAGAGAACTCTCTACTGTGGTATAAGACTATATTTTTCATTTGACAAATGAAAAGCTATTTTCCTTGAACTAATGTTTCTTTTGGTGTAGCCTGGTTGGCATATTACCGAACAAGATCATTCAGCCAATTGGCGAGCATTCAGAATACCCTGTTGAACGTCTTGGTATGACTTTAACTTGAAATTTTGCAGTCTATTTTTGATGGCTGAATCTTTATATGTTCCAATGTATGGGCTGAACATCGATATACTTCTGTGCTTCACATTTCTATTTGTTAGTGTTGCTTAGATATGCATCTTTCAATAATACATACTTATATTGATAAATTTCCTTTATGTGGTACGTTGTCATTTTGCAGCCTTTTCTCATGATAGAAAGTATCTTGGAAGTGCATCACATGACCATTTACTGAAAGTCCGTAAATATCTCTGTTACCTCTTACAGTAGTTCCTTTGAAATTTTCAAGAAGATCGTGCATTTTAGGACGTTGGACCACTAATAGCTATATCCCTCTTTTCCATATTTAGTTGTGGGATCTGAATGAGCTGGTGCAAGAATCTGAGGATGGTGCCAAGAATGATTCAAGTGCTGAAGATAGTGATAATGATGGGATGGATGTTGATGATAATATACCAAAATCTTCCAAAGGTATACAATCTTTCACATCTCTGAATGGAGAAGTTATTCTTTCACGTGTGGTAAAGGATATCATTATCATATTTGAATGTGATTACCTTCTCAAAAAAAAAAAAAAAAATGAATGTGGGACATACAAGGTACAGGGATCGAATGTCCTGTATTCCCAATTATTAATGAGCTTACTTCCCAAAGATTTTTTATAGACCCACCCCCTTGTCAAAGTGTTTATATGTGCCATTTTATTGTGAACTATTTGAGTCTCATGACTCTCATCTGTGCTACACTATTGAGCTTGGCTCATCTGGTTTCATCATACCTTTTTCTTTCTATTTCAAATAAAGTAGTATCTTAAGAAGTCTTTATAATGTGAATTTTCTTACTAATTTTTAGATTTGGTTCCACCTTCCTTGTGTTCTGGTGGTTGGGGAAACCGTTATGGATATTATTATTGTTTCATTAATGTATTCAAATAAGACCTCTATTTCACAATGTTCATAGTGATTATCTATAAATATTTAAGGGATTTAGAATGTGAAGGCACAAGTACAACTTTTCTAGAGTCTTTACTGTTTGGTTAGTGGATAGTCTGAGGTGATAAATTATTAGTTCATCGACTAATGTTATTTTCAGTATTGTTGTTACATTATTGTTCTTGCTATGAAGTAGAGTACGTGAAACTTATAGATGCATCCCGTAACATAAGTGAAATATGTTTTAGGGCGTTATTTATTTTCTACGAGTTTGAGAACATGGAATTGCTTCTCAATGTCTGTTGCCTGGTAATTACTTTGTAATCAATTCAGTTTAACTGGTGCAAGGAGTGAGAAAACTGCCATTCTTGATGGCCTGCAATAAATCTTATTTCATCACGTTACTTAGGCCCAACTTTATTTGGTAGACTTATTAACTATGGAATGGTAGGTCTTGTCAGGTACTTGGTGAATGACCCTAAAATAAAAACTACTCTCAATCCGTCCCCCACTTGCCCTTCTTTGCGTCTTTTTTCCATGCTGTTTATTCTTCCTCTACATTATCCACAAATTTAGTGTACCTTTTATTTTGCTCTTTCTGCAGGGAGCAAGAAGAAAAATGTAAATAAAGGGCCAGATCCTGGGAGTTCGAACAATTTCTTTGCAGAATTATGATATGATGTTTCATTGATCTTGGAAGAGCAGAGTCACGGTAATTCAAACAAAACAATAGTTCTTCAATCCTGCCGTTTTGAGTGCTTACCAACAACCCAGTAAAGACAGGTATAAGTTATATGGTGATATGCCCTATTCCCTGCAGGGCTTAGGAAGCTGATTAATCGATTCTCTGAGGGTCTGATGTTTTTGGACGAGTGTATTATACAAGTTTTTGGATACTCCTTGAGGGATGTTGTCGCGATAAGTATCTATTCTGGTTTTAGGCTCGTGTAATATTGGTGCATTGATTGTTTGGAATTATTCATATTTCATAGTGTCATGTAGTATAAACACCATTGATCTCTGAGTAAATATTTTACTTGGAAACATTCAGACAACTTTGTGTTCTTTAGGCACACTAAACTCTCGCTATGCGCAGGTTCAGACGAAAAAACATTAGGTCTATTCTACGATTAGTTTGCATTTTCACAAGGAATTATTTGAAATTTCAACGATAACCTAGATAATTGGTGAATATCATGCATGCTATAACATTTTAAATCACATCATCTGTATAGTTTTTCTTATATTACTCTTTTCACATTTACTGTATATGACTCAAGTCTATATTTTAATTTTTAACTATATGATTTAATTTAATTAACTGTATAATTAATCTGAGTCACTCGACGACCAAGACAAATCTGGAATTTTGGACCCGTTTTTACTCTGAAGGTTTTCTTACACTTCATTTGAAAGTCAACGTTTTACCATGGAAATTATTGATACAATTTGTGTTTGAAATTGAATAACATTCAATTATTTGTTTTCACTTTCCCAATATATTTTTTTGTTTGTCAAATTCATCCTTTTTTTTAAAATTATTATAAAAATAACCAATTTTGATTATATTTCAGATTTAGATCATACTCATCTATTTAGGAAGAGTATATTCAAACAATGAAATGTAATTTGTTATAATTAGAATCAAATACAACTCCATTTTTAACTTTTATTTCAAAAATATCAAATAAAGAAAATAATTTGTAATAGTATGTAGTAGCTGTATATATGATCTAATTTATGATATTATGTGACTATTTATTACGAAATACTATTATATTTTAGAACAAACTTGGTTGTATATTTCAAATAAATCAGCCAAGTTGGAAAATTTTGCTAGTTTTTTAAATTTCAGAATATTCAAACTATCAAATATTTTGTACAAAAAATTAGGTCAAATATAGTTAACCCCAACTTTATAAATTTCTAATAAAGTAAATAATACCCTTCGTTCTTTTTTAGTTGTCATGTTTCGTTTTTTGAAAGTTAAATTGGCTTATTCTTAAAGATAAATTAGATTATTTAAACTAAAAATTTTGATATTAAAAAACTATACGAAAAGTATAAATTGCAACTGTTTGCATTTTGATATAATAAAAAAAAAAAAACGTAAAATATTAGCTAAAGTACTTAGCGCTTCGCTTGATTCTAAAAAAAAAAGAAACTTCAGAAGTATTTGATTTCTATATTAACAAAGGAATATTGAATTGAACTGTTTTAGAAAGTAGTTGTGATATTATTATTTTTTAGGCAAAAAGGCATGGGTGAAGAGAAAAAGAAATGTAGCTTATCTTATCTAAGTTATGATTATTAAAGAAAAATAGATAGACAAAAAATGTTGTTGGTTGAGAGGATGCATGTACATGTAATTAATTATCTTGATTTGAGTTTATTCTGATGAGATTTTTAATATTTCTCCAACAGAAGCATTTTATGGGGGATATTATTTTTCTTTGTTTTGTATTTGCAGAAGTTCTCATAAAAAGGTTTGAGGTTAACAAATATATGTTCGTGTTATTATTGTTTCCTTCATTTCTCCATATTCCTCTTTTTACTTTTCTCTATATCTATAAATTATTTTTTTTTATATTTTATGCATTTATTTATATTGTAAAATTTTATTGGTTGAAATAATTACTCCGCTTTCTCAAATATTGTGAATCATTAGTTATTAATGCTTATTATCAATTTTGGTAGTATCTGGTCTACAAGTCAACATAGTTAATGATTTACAATATTTTAGAAAACAATTATAGTACAAAAAAACTTGTTCAACTTATTTCCAAATAATAATGTCTTCAGATAATACGAAAAATGAATTTTTTTAAGGATGAATTTGTGGATTAATGTTTCTACTTCTATTCACTCATCTAATTATTGTATTTTTCATTTTCTTTCATTTAATTTTGAAAAACATTTACGATCACACGAAGCGCGATATGATAAAATTTCTCAATTGAGGTTCATTCTTGGACTTCATTGAGATTGTTACTTTCCTTCTTAAAATTAGATTGATCGGAAATTATAAGGTTTCAATACTTCAACTTTACTGATTGGGGGTATTATAATTCCCATAAAATTCTTTTGTCTTTTTGATAAAAGAGTATAGTTAATAAGGGGATTTTACACGTATTTTCTCTCCTAAATATATATAAAAATGTTTTTTAAATTACATATTTAAAAATATCATTGCACATTATTTTATTTTTTTCTAAATACTATGTCTTTTGTATCATTTTATTTTATTTTTTATATATAATTGTTTTGATACGTGTAACTTGAAGAAAAATCTTTCAAAAATAACATTGTTACATAATTACATTCATGAGATAGGAATAAAATTTGCATGTATTTTTTCTTACTATTCAATATTATTAGCGTTTATTACTATCTATTATGGTAGAATGTAACGTAATACTTACTTATAAAACATAAAGAAAAACTATATTCAATTTATATAAAATCAGATTATTTAAGTATTATTATTTGTATATCATATCAAAAATGGAATAATAAATGACATGTAAAAAACAAACAACCAATTAAAATATATTAAAACAAAGTGATAGAGTATCCCTCTACAATTGGACTAAGATCCTTTCAATATTAATATTGCAGTGGTAGGCTCTATATTTTTGTCACTCCATTTTGGACCACTATTGTTATATATATTTCTTAAGAAATTACATAATAAAAGAGTGATAATTTTACTATATAATTCTTTGAATATAATTAACAAAATATTTTAAAAAATAATAGAAGAATAACTATAATTAATGATAAAGGATAAATTAGAAATAGTGTCGGAGTCACATTATCATTAGGTCGAACCCCGGTCCTTCGGCGGATAGTTATATCATTTTTCTATGGCTAAAATAACTTTTTATGTATATATAGTAGATGTCGAACCCCTTCGACTACTTCGTGTGTTTATTTCTTTAGTTTTTGAACCTCCCCACTGATTAGGAACTATGTGTAAAATTACCCATTAATTTCATAAAATGACCAGAAATATTGTTAAACATCTCAAAACAGTATAATAAACGACTATTATCAAACGAACAAAGTATATTTTCCAATTTGGCTATTTCTTTATGATATATATTATATATTATCTTGATTATGGGAGAACAGGAGTAATTGAAGGCTGCCTCATAAATACAATTATAAATTAAGCTAGCCAGTAGCCAAGCAGGAATATATGAGCATGCACATGCACGTGTTATTATATATAAAAATATATATGTTGGTACAAATTTGAAACTATGGAGATATTTTTTTTTAAAATTCAACAATCGACTAATAAAAAGCAAAACAGTGTACTTGTTGATTGAGCCACTTATTCAAATTTAAAAAATATAGATGTGTGATATATATATATGGCACGTATTTGTTCTTCTCTTATATTTTGTTGATTTTTCTTCTTCTTTGAAACCCAATCTTTTCTTTTTTTGTTAATAACAAATAATACAGTTGAAAATTAATCCTTAGAATTAAAATACTTATTAAAAAAAAATTAATCAGTGACAGTAAATTGAATTGCAAATTATGATATACTTATATCAATAAAATAGTAAATTCAGTTGAAATTCATAACCCTAAAACATCAGTAACAAAGAGAAATGAACTACAATAATTTGGAATATTAATATGTAAAACCAAATAATAATTTTAAAAATTCTCTAACTCTTTAAAAGATTCAAAATTTATGTGAAATAAGTAATTATTTATATTAAAAAAAAACTTTATTCTTCAACTATTCTACTAATTATCTGACCTGAAAATTTTGTTTAGGATATATGCAATATTTTTATTTTTAGTTTAATTGTCAGGATTTAAGTCTAGCGGTAATCAATTGAAAAAATTACAGGGGATATTATTATATAATAGACACACACATATTTTTATCCTTTTTTTTTTCTTTATAAATTCGTATATTTACTGAACTAAAAAGCAAAAAAATCTTTTATTTTTAAAGACTTTTTTTTTTGGTTTCTTTTCTAATTATGAAATTTCTTTAACTGATTAAAAAAAAAGGGGAAGTAATTTTCTTGTTTTTAATATCATTTTATCAATTAAAATAGAATAGTTGGCGTTTGTTAATATAGTTCATAACTTATTCATATATATAAAATCATAATTACTCATCATTAATTTTCGTTAAAAAAAAAATCTTTATAAAATAAAAAAATATTTTTATTTCTTAATACTTTTATTGGTTGAAATCACATACGGTAATACTTTTATTGCTTGAACTTTACTGATCGCTCTATACGAATTTTCAATGCAAGATTACGTGGTAAGATTATTGAAGAAAAGGTTGACCATAAATGAGATTTAAGAAATAAAAAATGACTTCTTATTTTCTATTAGTTAATAACAAAATGATATTTTTTAAAAAAGAAAAGAAACAAGAGAAATATTCTTTAAATATAATACTATATTTATTAGGTAATAAAATATCCATGTTGTTAATAGTTTGGATAGACAATGTTCAAACATCAATAGAGACGTTTCTAATTAAACTATTAATAGCAAATGATTTTGAGACCAAACTATTAAGGAAAGACATCATGACTTCGATTCAATAGGCAGAATGTTAGTATTATCGAACAATTCTCTTCCCAACACTTATAATTAAATCGAAAACTATAGTTCATAGTAAATGCACAATCTTATTTTTTAACTAAGTTCACCAAGCAAGCACTATATTCGATTATGACTCCGACTCAGGTCATTCAACCCTTCGTGGGTATCTCCATAGGCATGATATTGATATTACCTAATAACAACTCTATCTTAGACTCAATCTCGTTGCATGAGGATCTAAACTTTCACTTTATTAATGAAAATTTCATTTTCCGTACTTTATAATCTCCTCATTCATTTTCCATTTCCGTGCTACATTTTTTTTAGAAAAAGAAGAAAAGACTTGTTGCATAATTTTCTAATCTTTGCTATGTCTTTATTTATCATTTGTTGATGATTAATAAATAGTGAGTCATCAAAGGGGCCAGCCTCGTAAAATACTAAATATAATATTATATACTATATAAGATAGAGGTAGCCAAAAAAGAAAAATGGCCATGCACGTGAAATTGACTCATAATTGTTTCATCATGTACGTTGTACTAATTTGAAATATATACATAATTACTCCTCTAATTTATTTCATTAGGTCCAAATTGTACCACTTTAATGCAACTCTCCCAAACAAAGAATTCTTATAGTCACCTTTAATTTGGACTTAATAGTTTTTCTCTTCTTTTTGTGTGTTTGGAAGTATCGTGAGAGAATTATGTTATGTATTTTAAGTCATTGTTGTTTATATAATCAACACAAAATTTGTCTGGGTCAGGTGTGGAGGTAATAAAAAACAATATCATTGACCATGTTAAGATAATCAAAATCATAGCACATTAATATTAGTTATGATTTAGATTAATTTAAGTGTTAGTATATAAACGATCTTATTGAATTTTCAATCGTTAGCGGTAGAGATTATTAGAAGAAATAGTATAAGCATTAGCTTTATGAATTTAAGTAATACTTTGTTTAATACATTTTTTCAACTTGTGTGAATTAAAAAGTATATTATTAATACATGAAAATTCATGATATCAGTACCACAATGAGATTTATTACATGCATTAGCATGGTTAAAGATTTAATTGTCCCTCAACTTTTTTAAACATATTTTTTACTATATTTGTGAAAAGTATCTTTGTAAATATATATATTTTAAAAATAATTATACAAAGGAAATTTAACTAATTCTAAGGTAGAGCTCTTAGAGTCCGGAGGATCGGTATTGCTGTGGGAGATTGTTCTTCCTCAGCTGGCTTGTTAAGCATGGTCTCTTGAAGGTTTCATTCTTTTACCAGCTCTCCCAACTAACAAACTGTTAACCCTGAGCTTGAAAGCACCTTGGTCACATCTAAGTCTCTATTCAATTGTTCTATTTGGGACGGAAAAAAAAAGATCTGCCTTTTGCAGGAAGAATCGCTCGAAAGCACGGGATGAACCTTCCCTTCCTTTAAGTCATCCGCCACCATGTCCTATTCACTCTCCCCAAATCTCAACTCGTAACTTGAAGAAGAAAGATAAGGAAATCCAATTAGAGATAAGCTGCCCACGAGCCAAAAAAAAAAAAGAAACTCGCTAGGCCTTCAGAACAAAGGTAATTTTGTTCATGCTTCAGACGATCTGACTAATTTTATATACAACTATCTAATTTTCTTCTATTATATATAAAGGCGTAAGGGCGAAGGCCTAACGAGCTAATGACAACCATGCAACACCTGTATGAAAGTAGTACCATCCCGTTAAGGCCCAAGAAGTTCTTTAGGTTAAAACGCCGTGCGACTCGGAGGACATAAGACTTCTTGGTCAAGCCAAAAATATTGCTGAGGGGAGTCTTTGATGGGCTTTGAATTTGGATAGGGAGAACAGGGGGGTTGTTGTGGTTGGGGAGGCGCTGCTTACCGAATGTATCATAAGATCGAGGATTTCTAAGCCTGAAGGCAGATACCCAACACACTCTTGATAACTTTAAAGAAGAGGTTGGAGGTTAGCTCCTTAACTTTCCCTCGACACACGAGCAATCCAACCCGTAGTATTTTCTTTTCCTCTTTCCATTCTTACTTTTGTAGTTTTCCCGGTAATAGGGATATCTGCGAGAACTCTTACCCATATCTTACCATTTCTTTGGAATTTTCCGCTCATAGCATGATGAAAATGTCTGATTATAGCATAACGCGCTGCTTCAATGCCTCGATATGAAAGACGACTAGCTCTACAACTTTTAGTGCGATATATTCCAAAACCTAGTTGTGTACCGATAAATGCGATAGTTTTGCACTAGAGGTCTTACATCACCCTTTCAATTAGACACCGGGTGCTTTAAAAATAAAATCCCATCGAATTTGCCTAAGTTATAGAAGTAAATTGTAAGAACTAACTTAAACCTCTTAGATATTGTTAGTTCGAAGCTGAGTTGAGATGTTAGCTCGAACTTGATATGAAGTTTTGATGATTTAACAAACTTATCGATCTAACAAGGAACCAGATCCTTGTTATTGGAACTGCTGACAATGAGATGAATGATAAACTCCGTGTGAGGTATATTTGTGTGCTATCATCAAAAAGGGGGAAAATGTTATATTCTAGATGTTTTGGTGATCCTCACAAATGCGGGGACCTGGTCCCTGGCAGAGTTCTCTCGTCCAGATACAAATGGGGTACAGTCGTAAAAGCTGTCATGTCAGGTGGTTGGTGAAAAGTGCAGTGTCCTACACCAATAAGAAGAGCAGACGAGATTGTATGTTTCAGTATCTCACAAATGCAGGGACCTGGTCCCAGGCAGAGTTCTCTCCATCTAATACATAATGGTGTACAACTGTAAAGCTGTCCTGTCAGTGGTAGGTGAGGCGCCAGCGTACTGAACCAATCAGAATGGAAGAGGTTGGCCTTTTCAAGAACTCACATAGAAGTTTGCAAGGGACCTGGTCCCCGCAAGCAAGGGACCTGGTCCCCGCAAGACTGCGACGTGTAAAGGACGAAAAGACAGCTGTCAAAAAGCTGCCAACTCTGAGGAGTTGGTGCACAACTTTTTCAGACAGCAGGCTCTCAGCCAATAGCCTCGTCCCAAGGGTTTGTGTCCATTTGAATATAGTCTCTTCTCCAACAACACAAACACAAGTTTTGGCAAACAAAGTTTTGGATTTCAGAAAATCCAAAAGCTCAAAAAGCAAAGGCCATCTTCAAGAAGTGTCATCCTAAGAGCAACAGGGACCGGATAGAGCTGCAAGCCATATAGTTGTCTTAGGATTATATCTTCCGTGCTTACATTATAAATCTGTTCCTAATCTATAAAGGATTCAGATATTTGTTTCGAGTTTGTAAAAGTCTAAATCAGTTAAGGTTAACTGATTTAGTGGGCAACATTGTTCTGTTGCTTAGTCAAATTCTAAGTCATCTAGATTTAGGTGGTTTAGTGGGCGGTGTTGTATCCGCTTAGCAAAGTCTAAGTTATCTAGGGGTGATAGCTTAGTGGGCGGTGTTGTATCCGCTTAGGCTCTTCAAGTAATAGGTAGATTACTTGATCGTGAGATTAATAACTTTTTCTCACATTGGTTGTAACCGGGTTTCACTTTTGCTTGAGAAGATTAGTGAAGACGGTTGAAAATCCTGTGTGACAGGTCGTGGTTTTACTCCCTTGAGCAATGAGGTTTCCAGGTAAACTGCTTGTGCTGTTTTCTGTGTTTTCTTACTTTCTGTTCTTACTTCGAGTGTGTCAAGGGACCTGGTCCGTTGACTGGTAGTGGACGCACGTATTTTAACAATTGGTATCAGAGCGGGTGCTCTCTATCTGGTTAACACCAAGAGAGAGATTCCTGCGAGGAATGGCAGCTCCACTAAGTCTTGAGGGTCCTTACGTTCCTACCAAGGAAGTGAGGGATGGAGATCTAACTCAAGAGGTTCCCAAGTCTATAAGAGAGTACGACGAAGACAGAAAGAAGGAGAAGTCAGTAGTGCTAAAGGTATCTCAAAATGATTCTTCTGAAGATGAAAAGGAGATGACTTATTTGATTAAAAGTGTTCAAAAAATAGTCAAAAAACATGTAGGGTTTGAAAAGAAGGGAAACTCCAACAGAACAACAAACGTAAACGACCTATGTCATAAGTGCGAAAATCCAGGGCACTTTATGAAAGACTCTCAGAGCCACAAGCATGAATGTTAAGACATCAAAGGAAGGAGAAGGGACCAGATCCCTGGCAATGCTAAGGAAAGGGCTAATGCTGACCGGATAGTGAAGAAAGTCCTTGCTATATGGGAAAATGCCTCTAGTGATTCTGAAGATGAGATACACAACAAAAATGATGGTCTCATTCTCAAGGGCAATGACAAACAGTCAGATCTGATTATTGAAGCTAGTCGGAAGAAAGATGTAAAAAGGGACAAATCACTTGCTCTCAAGGTGTCACAAAGTGAAGTACCTGAAATAAATGAGAACATGGGCTATCTCACTGGAGATTTCAAAAAATTGTGAGAAAACGTGGAGATCTCATGGAGAAAAGAAATCTTGACAAGGCTAAAAGCTCAAATGACGTGTGTTTCAAGTGTGGTAAACCAGACCACTTCATTAGAGACTGCCCTATGCACAATGGTGAGCACAAAAGATGTGTCAAGTTCGGCGGAGACAAGAACAAAAGCAGGGACCAGGTCCGTGACAAGTCAGGCAAAAGAGAAACTGGTGATCATATTGTGAAAAAGGCTCTTGCTGTCTTGGAAAATTCCTCAAGTGAGTCAGAAGAAGATGCTGAAAACCATGAGGATGTCTCAATGATGGCCGTTGAAGATGATGAAAATGCCTTCAACTCCATTTTCTCACTAATGGCAGAATCTGATATTGAAGAGGATCTAAATGAGGTAAATCTTTTTGACCTTAAAGATGATCTAGATACTCTTTCCATTATAAATTTGAGGAAACTTGTTACCCTGCTTATTGACTCTGTTGATAAACGAACCACTGAAAATTTAATGTTGAATGAAAAATTAAGTTTGTGTGAGGATGAGAATTCTGCTCTTAAATCTCAAATATCTGAATTGAGCGTCAAGATAGGTATCCTTGAGACTAGTAGTCTGGAGCCCAATGAGGGACCTGGTACCTCTAAGGGTGAAAAGCGAAAGCTTAGTGTCTTTGAGGAGGAACTGGAACAAAAATTTAAGACTTCTGAATCTAAGCTGGTCACCTTTCTTGAAATCAATTCTCAACTGAGGAGAGATCTGACCAAGGTAAGGGAAGAGTTAAATCACTCTTTGAAGTGGACTGACGCCTCCAAAATTCTCTCTAACTTATCTAGTCAGAGTTTCAATGGCAAGAAGGGGTTGGGATGCAGACCGATAGAACCCCCTCATAATCCTCACAGTAAATATCTGTCTGTAGCTGATAATCTCTCGTGCACTCATTGTGGGCGTAATGGTCATCTAAAAGAGATTTGCGAGAAACGGAAAAGAGCTAAAGAAAGGCATGTGAAGTTTGTCCGATCTGAAAATAATCAAGAAAAGAAAGAAAGGGGACCTGGTCTTCATGCTAAATTTGTCAGATCCGACAGTAATGTGGAAACGGAGCGCAAGGGACCTGGTCCTCGCTATCGTTTTAGCAAGAACAGTTTGCCTCCTTGGACTGGAAGGTATCTTGTTAAGACTTTTGACAGCTATTGGGAACTCTGTTTGAAGTGGGTTCCTAAGTCTAACAAGTAATTCTTGTGCAGAAGAGAGGAAGTAGTCAGTGTTTGTTCATAAATAGCAGATGCTCAAAACACATGAATAATAAGGTTACAAAACTTCCTCTCTCTCAAGGCACTTCAAGGTAGAGGTGTCTCTTTTGGCGAATGGCAAGAAATGCTACATTGTTGGTGTAGATTTGTGATGAATGAAATGAAGCTAAGCTCTTATCAGATAATTATTTTGTCACAAACTTGCTATCTCAGGCGATGATCTTGACAGAAAAGAGATGCAAGAACATATTTATTGTTGATCTGTTTATTGCTCGTTATGACAATCTCACTGACCTCAATGCTCGAGGTGAGAATGCTGAGGTATGATTCAAGAGACGTGCTCATAAGTGTTGCTTTCCTGCACAAAGCTGTGTTATAGGACCTGGTCCCAGTCTGCATAAAATGATATTTGCAGATGACAAAGGTTGTTACGATGATGTTAAGGAGAAGCAGATCAAACTATCTTTCAGGTGAAATATGCAGACTTTCAATCTTTCAAGAAACTTTCAGACTGAAGTGATGAATGGTACATGGGTTGTGACCAAAATGGTGATATTGAGAAGCTCAATCTCAATGAGGTTTGAAAGAGTATCTGTGGGATATTCATTCTCCAATAAGTTTCATCTGGTGTATTAAAATGCATGCATTGAAAAAAATGTTCATGTGACTTTTGATGAGTCTTGAAAAATTGTGAAGTGAGTTGTAAAACAAAGAAGATTTTGAGATGGAAAAGATGTTTCAGAGTCAGAGAGATGATATAAACAATGTGATTGCTAAAAAATATCCTCTTCATGAATCCAACAATATCAAGAAAGTTGATGCAGATGATGTACCTAATGAGGGACCCGGTCCTCTAGACAGTGCTGAAAAAAGATGATGCAGTTTAAACTGATAATGTGAATTCTGAAGGAGAGAATGATGAAGCCGATCAAGCTCAGTTTGAAATAAGCAAAGTATGACAGTCGGCTCCACAACAAGCTGATACGTCGTCCAAGTTCCTCTTCAACAATGGCTTCAAGTGAAAGTTTGTCGCATTCATGGGTAGTCGGTTCTAAATGAGCACGATGAGAGAATTCTTCTCAGAGCTACAGGTTAAGAAAAAACTCAAAAGGTACCGTTGGTTGTCAAAAAAAAAAAGGTACATTTGTGAGCTGCTCAAATGGCTTAATATAATTCAAGTCAAGACAATGTTACATGGGCAATATCATCATGATGTTTTGCAAGCAAAGTGGAAGATCGAGTGTCTTGACAATCTTCACTAAAGTCCTAAGCTAGGACTAGTGTGTACTCACAGTAACTTAGAGCTGAAGAGAAGAAGATCGCACAGCGTGATCAGGGCAATTGCTGTCTGAACAAAGAAAGGGACCTGGTACCAGTTTAAAGAAGCTGCTGAAAAGGTTTCATATTATGGGTGTCTAGACAATTCATACTTTTTGGGCACTAACTTGAAGCTGGATGTTGATGAACCGGGTTCAAAGACTCTACTCATGTACAAAGAAATCACCTTTGAAGGCTGCTAGTAGAATTCGAAGAATTTTGAAGAAGACAGGGGACCTGGTCCTATTCTGTCCAGCAGGAGACGGTTTGAGTTCGCGTACATGGTGATGCTGTGCTGGGTATCTAGTTGATGGAAAGAGTACCTCAGAAGTGGCTTCTGTTACAGGCTGATCTTTCAATTATGGGGGACTAAAATGCAATATTCAGTTGCTCTTTCATCAATTGAGGCAGAGAATGTAGCAAGTGCAGCTTGATGGATTTAACTCTTGTTGATCAAATAATATCTTGAAGTTGTTAAAAAGACGTGACTGAGATAATCAATCTGATGTTGGGAATGCTGAAACATTCTTGAATGGATCCTGCCTGAAGCAATCAACTCTTTCATGATTATGAAAAGGGAGCAGGTATCCTTGATTTTCAGATATGTTTGTTTTAGCAAGTTCAGTTTCATACCTTTTGTAGGTATACACACATGAAAAAGGGGATAAAGGAAAAGAGAGGTCAGGACAGATCTAGTCAATGACATTCAAACTACAGAAAGGGACCTGATCCTTTTTCGAAGGTTAGCACTCTTATCATTGCAATTTGAATTATGCATGAGAACCATTGAAATTGCCACATGTCTGTCATTCAGGAATCTGAATCATCTTTTGAGTACCAAAATGATACTTCCTCTCTCCTTCTTTGTATTCCATATTTCTTTCTATTTCCCCAGAAAAATCAATTTACCTTCCAAATATCAGAGTTCATTTTTAAATTCTCTTTTCTCCTCTCTCAAAACATACTTCAAGTTGTTAACCCTTTGCTCTTACTGGAGATTTCTCTTATAAAGATGTTTTAAGTGTGAAGAGGGACCAGGTACCCCATGAAATATGAAGAAGTGGAAAAGATGATGTCTGAAAAGGGAGAAGTTGATACTCTGAGAACTCAAAGTATTCTGAATATGAAGGTGTCCGATTGAAAAAAAAAAAATTAAAAAAAAAAAATCTTTTTGGTTTCTCAATTGTTGTTCTATTCATCTCGGATGCATTGAGTTGTTTGTGTTACCAATCTTTCTGTTATGAGAAACTCAGGCTGGTGTTGGAAGCTATGATAGTTGCTCGTGTTAACTGGAATACTGAAATGGGTTATCTAAAAGTCCAGCTTCTGAAACAACACTATCAGAGGGACCAGGTGCCAAAATAAAAAAAAAATAAAAATTGGCAGACCTGAAGGTTAAACATACAGGTTAGGCTGCATAGCATGTTGAACGTTAAGAGAAAATTCTGATAATCTTATGCTAAGGGATATGTTCTATTAATTCTATTCTTTCAATCCCTTGCCTCTAAGTCATGATCCCTTCTCTTCCTACTCTCTATGTCAGTCCTCATTCTTCTTTTTTGGGCATTGTTCTGGTTTTCATTTGTAATCATATTTGTAATGTTTTGATGGCTGATCTTTTGTTTATGGATGAAAAATGTTTTGTTTCTACTGACTTATCTCATTACTTTATGCCTTTTTACTCATGCTTAGTGTTGCCCAAGTGGCCATGAATTTGCTAGACTATATTTCTGTCAACTTGGTTTACTGCTTTAACCCTTTTTTATGATGTCAAAAGGGGAAAAGTTTTTAAGGTAAGGTATGAGATCAATGGTGTTATCACTGCTGGAAGAGTTGTTAAGGTAAGGTATGAGATCAATGGTGTTATCACTGCTGGAAGAAGACATGGGTCATGCCGACAGGGGGAATCAATGCTAGCTACCTGAAGAGGACCTGGTCCTGCCGACAGGGGGAAGAAGTTGAACAAGTTTGTCATCATCAAAAAGGGGGAAAATGATATGTTGATGTTTTGATGAGTTGACAAACTTTGGGATGATAAAACTCCAGTTACCCTAAGAATTCTTGTTGATATAGGGAACTGGTGAATATGTTTGTCAACATCAAAAAGAGGGAAAAAGCTATATTGATGTTTTGATGATTTGACAAACTGTGGAGATGATTCAACTCCAGTTACCCCAAGAATTCTTGTTGATAGGGGGAACTGGTGAATAAGTATGTTATCATCAAAAAGGGGGAAAATGTTAGTTCGAAGCTGAGTTGAGATGTTAGCTCGAACTTGATATGAAGTTTTGATGATTTAACAAACTTATCGATCTAACAAGGAACCAGATCCTTGTTATTGGAACTGCTGACAGTGAGATGAATGATAAACTCCGTGTGAGGTATATTTGTGTGCTATCATCAAAAAGGGGGAAAATGTTATATTCTAGATGTTTTGATGATCCTCACAAATGCGGGGACCTGGTCCCTGGCAGAGTTCTCTCGTCCAGATACAAATAGGGTACAGTCGTAAAAGCTGTCATGTCAGGTGGTTGGTGAAAAGTGCAGTGTCCTACACCAATAAGAAGAGCAGACGAGATTGTATGTTTCAGTATCTCACAAATGCAGGGACCTGGTCCCAGGCAGAGTTCTCTCCATCTGATACATAATGGTGTACAACTGTAAAGCTGTCCTGTCAGTGGTAGGTGAGGCGCTAGCGTACTGAACCAATCAGAATGGAAGAGGTTGGACTTTTCAAGAACTCACATAGAAGTTTGCAAGGGACCTGGTCCCCGCAAGCAAGGGACCTGGTCCCCGCAAGACTGCGACGTGTAAAGGACGAAAAGACAGCTGTCAAAAAGCTGCCAACTCTGAGGAGTTGGTGCACAACTTTTTCAGACAGCAGGCTCTCAGCCAATAGCCTCGTCCCAAGGGTTTGTGTCCATTTGAATATAGTCTCTTCTCCAACAACACAAACACAAGTTTTGGCAAACAAAGTTTTGGATTTCAGAAAATCCAAAAGCTCAAAAAGCAAAGGCCATCTTCAAGAAGTGTCATCCTAAGAGCAACAGGGACCGGATAGAGCTGCAAGCCATATAGTTGTCTTAGGATTATATCTTCCGTGCTTACATTGTAAATCTGTTCCTAATCTATAAAGGATTCAGATATTTGTTTCGAGTTTGTAAAAGTCTAAATCAGTTAAGGTTAACTGATTTAGTGGGCAACATTGTTCTGTTGCTTAGTCAAATTCTAAGTCATCTAGATTTAGGTGGTTTAGTGGGCGGTGTGGTATCCGCTTAGCAAAGTCTAAGTTATCTAGGGGTGATAGCTTAGTGGGCGGTGTTGTATCCACTTAGGCTCTTCAAGTAATAGGTAGATTACTTGATCGTGAGATTAATAACTTTTTCTCACATTGGTTGTAACCGGGTTTCACTTTTGCTTGAGAAGATTAGTGAAGACGGTTGAAAATCCTGTGTGACAGGTCGTGGTTTTACTCCCTTGAGCAATGAGGTTTCCAGGTAAACTGCTTGTGCTGTTTTTTGTGTTTTCTTACTTTCTGTTCTTACTTCGAGTGTGTCAAGGGACCTGGTCCGTTGACTGGTAGTGGAAGCACGTATTTTAACAGATATATACTCAATTCTGGACAGAAAGTCGTTCATCATCTTACTACTTTTATCATCAAAACAATTTATTGTTATGTAGTCATCACTGAAATAGGTTTCCACCCTATTATACTAGACAGGCTCTTTAGGAGAACAAACATGAGACCCGCTGCATACGGCTCTTCGTTCCTCTTCTCTTGGTCGAGTTACTTCGTTTCTATTTCTTGCCTCTTTTTTTTCCGATATACCGCTCCGCCAGCAAGGAGAGAAAGAACCAAGTTTTATGTGGTGATGTCAAAATTTACACCTATTTGTATCTATTTAGTGATCAGACCAAAAAGCGCATACTGAAGCAGAAGATCACAAAATGCAACACAACAAGGGGGTCGTTAAATCGTAGCTTATGCGAAGGAAGAAGTTAATCAATTGTCTAGGCTACTTTTTAAACTGTGAATTCTGTAATAAGACCCTATTCATGGACATTCTACGACTTAGAATCGAATTCATACCCGAAAATCTACGATCTATCCAGCGCCTTAATTTATGTCTAATAGGCATACCCAACTTTCAGCTAATTGTCAAATAAAGCTATTTGTGCTTAAATTCCTAGCTTGAAAGCATTCTTTGAAGCAAAAATTCCGCAGCATGGGCAAAGCACTCTGTTGCAGTGAGCAATCGACTCTTATTGCATTTAACAAGATAGTCTTGCTCGCCCCTTCACTCTGATAATGTCGGATATAAAAAAAAAAAAGAGGAAAAATATTCATATATAAGAAATATGTAGTAGAAGAACTCAGATTCCAAATGGACAATTCAAACTTGAAAGGATCTTGAGGTACCTCATCTCATTGAAAGTAGGAACTCAGACTGTGACGAATATTTTCACTAGTTTTAAAGGCTTGATTGACCCATGAGATTGAATCTTGCTAGGGGGTGCCCTCGTAAAGACTAAAATCTCGTTACGCCAAAAATAGTAAAGGTGCGACAGCGCCGCTTCTCCTTGTTCATGTTCCTAGCTCTTTCCCGGATAGTTCTAAATATTTGACACTTTCCATACTTCATGGGTGCAACATCAACAAATATGCTCATGATCAAGTTACAACCTAAGATCAATTCAGACTGGGTTGGATTAGGTCTCTGAAAGCATGATTCTTGCCTCCTTACCCCTTTTGAGCTCGTCCATTCGTTTGGTGATCCCTTGCTCTTACATTCGAGTGTTTGCTCGTCGTTTAGGCCCGTGGGTTGCAATGGTTTCCAAGAATCTTCTTCCGACCTCTGAGATGGTCCGTCAAGTCCTCTACCCTAGGGCAGTCAAAATAAAGGCAGGATTCTCTTGTCTTTTATTTCCTTTTTTTTTTAGAGAGATGTCTGGATAAGCAACTAACATAAACTACTATCGTACAACACATCCGTGGGAGGACTTCAAAGGCTATCATTCGTAGGACGAGATGCTAAGCTATGCGCCAACCTGCCTCCTTGGGACTTAGCTCTAAAGATGAATTCCCTATTCTTGGTTGAGACTATTGGAAAGAGAGGCAGGGCTCGAGGCACTTGCTAACGAGATGTAAGTGAGGTTGAGGTACTTCTTTTGGTTTGAATAGGGGATCACCCTTTTTTTTGGTTGAAGTAGTCACACGTCCCTTCCTCTCATCAAGCAGCTATCTCGAGCTCATTGAATACTAACCTTCTTCTTTTTCTTTTTCTAATCGTCAAAGTTATCTCAATTGTGCCCCACTGCCATTGGAGCACACTCTGATACGTGTTCTGAAATTCTCCAATTCTGTAGAGTGGGGCTTACCTCCGGGCTTCCCTTTCATTACTTCTTTCATGACGAGAAAACCACGTCTGCATCAGTCTAAGTGGTAGTTAATGTTCTTTAAATAAAAATCCGTTGAACCCCTACTTTGAAAGGGAGAATAACGGAGTTGTTGTACAACCTAAGGTTTTTTTCTACAGAGAAAACGGCTAACTACCTGCAAATTCTGAAGTCACTCCGCGTACGAAGAACCGCTTAATAAACTCCAAAGCACCAACTGACTATACTAAGGATTTCTCTAACGAAAATGGAACATTCAGTTGCGGAATTAGATAGCGATAACGCTCATCCACCTTTCAGTCATGCTTCTTCTGTCTCCGAATTGGTTCCTAGTGTCAGTCAATCAAGATTCGTCATTAAGAGAGGGAAGAGACTTGACTTTAGGTTCGATCACCTCATATTGATAAAAAGTCCAGAGAACAATTTTTTATGAAAATCAAGTAAGAATTTCTTGTCATAAAAACATAATGGCATGAATTGCGCAAGAAGTTCTTTCGGTTAAAACGTCGTGCCATGCATAAAATTCCTTCTACGTTCATTGCTACCATAAGACCACCAACAGGGGGAGATGAGCAACATGTGGGACCTACACACTTGGAACAGCCTCACCAAGAGTCTGCACAGGCCTGGAAGTTAGGTTCTTTTGTCTTACGGAGTTACCAAACCAAACAATGTCTAATAATTAATAATACAAACATTACTAATATATTTTATTTTATTTTAATATTATAATTATATACCGTACCAAACAATATTAAATTGTTGATTTCATTAAAGGGCGCACGTTGTGAACATGGCATAGCTATAGATGTACGTAGAAGGTGTGTAATTTTGGAACAAAAAAGACTAGTGTCCATATATAGTTATAGTTTTACGTACTGCGATTATCATTGACGGCTCAATTTATTCAAAGTCACAGCAATTATTTGAAAGACAAATTAAATTGGTTTATTTTGAGTTGACATATCTATTTTATTATGTAATGAATCATGAGTTACTTTTTTCCTTTAATAGGATATTTGATTTTAAGTTTTGGATATAAAAGATATTTTGATAGGATTATTTTTCTTGGAATGAAGTTGTATATATGCCATACAAATTCATATTAGTTAGACTATGATCCGGACGAATTCATAATTTGAAAATTCTGAATATAACAATATTATCTTAGTTTAGCCATTCGCGTAATTTTCAATAACAATTAATGAATAACTAATGTCATATTTGATTGATCACTAATGACTTGAACAATAATACAAATGTATAGATCAAATATGAACTCTAAGTTAATACTTGACTTTTACTTTGTTATAATATGACTGTAGGGGCGTACATCATCGGGTTGGTTCGGGTTGTTCAAATATTAAACCAAATCATTCGTGTAAAATTTTGAAATTTATAAATCACACCAAACTAATAAAATTCAGATTTTTTTGAGTTTTTCAACCTCGAGTTGGTTTGGATTTCTCAAATATCAAACCAAACCATTGTGTCGAATTTTTAAATTTATAAATCAAACCAAACTAATAAACTTCAGATTTTTCCAGATTTTTGGATTCTTCCAGTAAAGTTTGCATACAAACATATATTTAATTTGTGCTTCAAATATTTCTTTAGTCCAACCAATATACAATTATCTAAGGTGTTCCTTAAAAAAGTAACACAAAATATGATATAAGTATTGACGACACAAAAATATTCAATAAAAAATAATAATGAAATCATCATATAAGATATATATTGTAAAGTCATAGTGAAAATAATCATAACTTAAAAGTACTAATCATGCTAAAATAAGTTTAATAAGTATTAGTTACATTACTAAATAGTTAAGAAAAATTAAAATTGGATTATGTATTTTAATTGTCTAAATTAATGTAAAACTAAAGAACAAATATTCAATATTATTGTCATTCTTAGTGTTGAATTGATTTTCTTTTTGCATTAGTATTAATTTAATTTTGATTTAAGTTTTATTATAATTATCAACATCTATAAACTATAATCTTTACTGGACCAGAATTCAAAGTTTTAAACTTGAAATAATATATTAAAAGATAAAACTATGAAATAGTATAAGAAATATTTTAAAATGATATCAAAGTAAATATTTTTATGTATAAAATAAAATTTTAAAATTACATATATAATGTCAGTTTGGTTTGGTTTCAGGTTGATTTTTTTTTTGTTAAAACCAACCCAACCCAAATATAGTCAGTTTTTTTTTTCCAATACCAAATCAAGTCAAACCAAATCACTAGACGATTTTTTTCGATTTGCGATCTGATTTAATTTTCTATTCGATTTTGTACCCTCTCAAAAAAAGATGTGATCTCTTTTTAAAGAATAATTATGTCCTTAATCAAGTTAATACATCTATATATTAAAATTCTTTACATTAATAATTTAGTAAGTTTTTATATATTAATCATAGATACTTTACTACCACATGGAGTGTTGTACACTGTTTGAAGTTGAGTATGTGGTTTTAGAATTACGAGATGTATCCCCGACTATTTTAATTCTGAATAAATATTAAATTATTTATATATTTAAAAATGATGATAATAAAATTGTAAGAGGAAGGCAGCCGGAATTAAGGGCTTCAACTAATTATTGGATATCTTATTATATATGAATTAAATGGGTGAAAAGTTTATAATAAGATGTAAATAAAGGCTAAATCAAAGTTTATCCAATTTCTTGCTATAATAGTTTACCATTTCACAATATAATTATAAAAAGAAAAGACAAGAAAGAAGAATACCATAATTTAATTAGAAAAGAATTAATAGTTAGATTCCTTTGTTCCAACTTTTGATCCCTTTTATTTGTTGTCTTATTTTTATACATTTTTATGTATTTTCTGGTACACACATATATAAAAAGTTAAGTACTTGTTTTGTTCAAAAAGTTAAATATATTGTTGAGCCACATTTGTTTGTGTATTTATTCAATAAGGAAACTGCATTACATTCAAAATGTTTCTCATTATGATTATTTAGTTGTCTCACTTTATCTTCCCTTACTCAGAATTATCGTATTATATTCAACAAGTTTTTGTTTTTTGAAATATGTTATTATTAGTTGTTTTTATTTTAACATGATTTTCATACTCCTATTAATTCATTTTTAGTCAATGTTCTATCAAAGACAATTTGCCAACCTCCTGTGTAGGAATAAGATTGCTTACCGTCTATCTTCTTAAAACTTAATTTACCTATGAAATTATATTAAATATATTACTATTATCTCTTTAATAATTTCTTACAAAACTTTACAGTGTAATTTGGCAATGGCCTAACAATATATTTCAACGTGATAAAATCAAAAGTCTAGTTTGTTCAACTGAATATGGTCTTAAACCTCTAACTTTCACAAATTTAAAAATAAGGATATGGAAATATATATATATAAAAAAGACAGGTACATTGGATTTTAGCTTGTTTGATGGCCCAGCAAACAGCAAAAGAGTAGTATTTATTAATTAAAATAAATAATCAATTTTGTGTAAGAAATTGCTAAGATACCTCCTTTGTCTTCAGTTGACTATAAGGAATGTTGCTGACTATTTTAATGTCCAAACCACAAATATCAAACCATGCAAAATTATCCATTTTTTTTATGTGGATATATACCTATTCCACCATATGTACCATAAAAAAAAATTACTCCAATTAATATTATTGATCAAAATTTATATAATTTACATCTCAATAATAAAAAGAGGTTACATGCATACTTATGACTAGCTGGCACAACATTTGAAAAAAGAATTGTAGGTTTTAAATTTGTGTAGGGCTGGGCATCGAAAATTGGATGGATTTTTTTTGTTATTTTGTATTTTAATTAGGTATTTGATATGGTATTCGAGAGTAAAATTTTAAAATCATGGTATTCAGGTTTGAATTTGGTATGAAATATTAGTATCTTTTGATATTTCCCGAATATCGAATTATTTATGAAGGTCATATATCAACATATTCATTATTCATTAGTACAAGTTCAAATAAAAAGTTAAAGAACAAACATAAACAACCCAAATACACGTCTCTTTTAGTTGTATTAATTTATTTTTCTTGATCTCTTTTCATTTATTGATATTCTATTCTATTGTGGCTCTACATTAAAAAAAATAGAAATGATTAGAGAAATAGAATTATTTTTGTAATACAATCGACTACAACTTAATACGATGTATGTATCACCAAATACTATACTAAATCAAAAATTAATTTACCGATTATCGAATTATCAAAATACTACTTAAAATTGTAATATTTAATATCTATTTTTAACTATTAATAAAATGAAAAAAAAAGGTGTACAAAAGTCCAGCGCGGCAACCGGGTTCTTCTATAAATACATTTCCTACATCTTCTCTTCTCCTCACATCCCATCACTCTTTTAGCAATTATACTTGTCAATTATCTATCCCACAAACCACACTTTTTTCTCCTCTTTTTCCTCACCGGCGGCAGACTTACCGGTGAAAAAATGGACGTTCGCCGGAGATCTGAAAAGCCTGTTTATCCATCTAAGGTCTTTGCCGCCGATGAAAAACCTCTCAAACCCCACAAGAAACAACAACAAGAGGACAACAATACCCTTCTCATTGATGCTTCCGATGCTCTCCCACTGCCTTTGTATCTCACTAATGGCTTGTTTTTCACCATGTTTTTCTCTGTTATGTATTTTCTTCTATCAAGGTGGCGTGAGAAAATCAGGAATTCCACTCCCTTACACGTTGTTACGCTCTCTGAATTGGGTGCTATTGTTTCGTTAATCGCTTCTGTCATTTATCTTCTTGGTTTCTTTGGGATTGGGTTTGTTCAGACGTTTGTGTCAAGGGGAAATAATGATTCATGGGATGAAAATGATGAGGAATTTCTATTGAAGGAAGATAGTCGTTGTGGACCTGCAACTACTCTTGGTTGTGCTATTCCTGCTCGACAAATTGCCCCAATGGCACCACCTCAACCTTCTATGTCTATGGTAGAGAAAACTGCACCGTTGATCACACCAGCTTCGTCTGAGGAAGACGAAGAGATAATTAAATCCGTGGTGCAGGGGAAAATACCATCATACTCATTGGAATCCAAGCTTGGTGATTGTAAGCGCGCTGCGTCGATAAGGAAAGAGGTGATGCAGAGGATTACAGGGAAGTCTCTAGAAGGGCTACCATTGGAAGGATTTAACTATGAATCTATTCTTGGGCAGTGTTGTGAGATGCCAATTGGGTACGTGCAGATACCAGTGGGAATAGCAGGGCCATTGCTGCTTAATGGAAAGGAGTTTTCAGTGCCCATGGCAACCACAGAAGGATGTTTAGTGGCTAGCACCAATAGGGGTTGCAAGGCTATCTATGCTTCTGGTGGTGCTACCTGCATATTGCTTCGTGATGGGATGACCAGAGCACCATGTGTCAGGTTCGCCACAGCCAAAAGGGCAGCAGAGTTGAAGTTCTTTGTTGAAGATCCCATCAAATTTGAGACACTTGCTAATGTTTTCAACCAGTAAGTACATGCTAGCTGTTAATCTATTTCAAATAATTATGTGTTTATAGTTGTTAATCTGATCGGTTGTGTTTGAATGGGATGCTGCATAGATCAAGCAGATTTGCCAGATTACAAAGAATTCAGTGTGCAATTGCGGGAAAGAATCTTTACATGAGATTTGTATGTAGCACCGGTGATGCAATGGGAATGAACATGGTGTCCAAAGGTGTACAAAATGTTCTTGATTACCTTCAGAATGAATATCCCGACATGGATGTCATCGGTATATCTGGTATTAGTTTTTCCTTAACTTCTCTGCTATGCATGGTCTGTTAAAACACCATACCTGCAATATGGGGTTATCATAAATGTGTTTCGAATGGGCTGGAAAATGATAGCTTAAGAAATAATGAATTTCTATCGTTTGATCTCTTGAACTTTAGATAATATTGTCTCCTAAAGTATCTATAACTGTGACAGGGAACTTTTGCTCGGACAAGAAGCCAGCAGCAGTTAATTGGATCGAGGGGAGAGGAAAGTCTGTAGTTTGTGAGGCAATTATCACAGAAGAGGTGGTGAAGAAAGTTTTGAAAACTGAGGTTGCTGCTCTTGTGGAGCTGAACATGCTTAAAAATCTTACTGGCTCTGCCATGGCTGGTGCCCTTGGAGGTTTCAATGCCCATGCCAGCAATATCGTCTCAGCTGTATTTATAGCCACTGGTCAGGATCCAGCTCAGAACATAGAGAGCTCGCACTGCATCACTATGATGGAGGCTGTAAATGATGGCAAGGACCTCCATATTTCTGTTACAATGCCTTCCATTGAGGTATGTAATTAACATTTTCTTGATGCAAATTTCTGATTCTCTTTGTCGTTCCTTCTTTTTAATCATCAAAGATTTATGAGTTTTATGTATAAGAATCAGATTAAACACTTTCGAGATCAGTTTAAATTGATTTAGTCGTGAGATAGTAAGGTACTGCATGCATGCATCATGATGCAGCTTTGGATTCTTCAAATCTCAATCAAATAGTTGAACCACTTGAAAGAAAAAATGATAATGGAAGGATTCTTGAAATATCTCAATTTAGTGTTAGTCTGTGAGACCTTACAACGAAGCAATGTCTTTCACCACATATATTTATGATCACTTGGACTATATATAGACGACAATCTCGTAGATGTATCCTGTCCTCAATTCAGTTTAAAGTAGTTGTGAAATCTTCCAATTTCTTGTTATATTTATGGTATTTGCTTCGATACAGGTTGGTACCGTTGGAGGTGGAACTCAGCTTGCATCTCAGTCAGCTTGCTTAAACTTGTTAGGAGTGAAAGGTGCCAACAGAGAGGCACCAGGGTCAAATGCAAGGCTCTTGGCTACAGTAGTAGCTGGTTCGGTTCTTGCTGGTGAACTGTCCCTCATGTCAGCTATATCGGCTGGGCAACTAGTTAATAGCCACATGAAATACAATAGATCTACCAAAGATGTCACCAAGGCGTCCTCCTAATAAGGGGAATACAACACAATCCATTCCCCGCCTTGTATTTGAAGGTGTACACAGGTGATCCCGCAAGTAGCTTCCATTTATGAATGATCGATATATATTAGGAATAAATAAATATACAAAGCAAAAAAGAAAAGAAAAATAAAGAGAAGAGGGGTAGATAGACGGATGAGACGAGTGTTGTAGCAGAAAACAAAGTGAAGTCCCGGAAACAAATACATTCCACTTGTTTGTTTCACCATTGTATCGCGAAGGTCCGTGGGGAGGAAGAAATTAGCTGGGCTGTGTTTGTTGTCTCAGTGATTCTTGATGACATGTATTAGCTGCCAACACTTGGTATCATTCAAATGTTTCAGAAGGCGATACCCTTTTCGTTTCTATTGTATTGTTCCTTTGTTTGTTAATTTGTCATTTCTACAGGGGTTGTGTGGATCTGATTAGTAAGTGTGTTGTTGTATATGAAAATAAGTTCTTTTATTCAAATGAATTGTTCACATATTTGTTTTTCCATGAACGTTTCTTCTTCAACATGAATGTGTGCTTAAACACCTTCAAGATATAGTTAATTAACTTAAATTCATTTTAATCCATGGTTATAGATCAAGATTATGTCACGACCCAATCCGTCGTGATTGGCACCTAACCCTCCCGTGGAAGAATTACTACTACCATCCAACTAAAGCAAATAATATAAAATTAAGGTATTTAAGTTACGGAAGCAAGTTAACTAAACTACAACAATATAATGCGGAAAATAAACCTAGAATCTGAAAGTCAATATACCAAAACTAGAAACGAGAACCAAATCTAACAAGAATTTCTAGTGAATTATCCAACTAACTAAAACAAGGTCTAGGTCCGAAAAAGGTGGACGTAGACTAAATAGAATTTCATGGCAGCCCGACGATGTAGCTCACCCTTAAACTCGAAGCGATCACCGATCTCCTAAGCGAGGTCTGTCAAGAGTCGCGTGAAGATGCCCTGTACTCAACAAAAATAAGAGCAAGTGCAGAATCAGTACACAACCACCGTGTAGTGATAGGATTACGCGACTATCCCACTAGTGTAACATAAACAAGCAATTACAACATTACAACACATGCATAAATATCAACATGTTCAATACTATCATAAGAATCAACATCACAATTCACATGCTTCATCACATAGTTGGTCCTCTCACGAAACCCAAAGTCAAACTATTAGCATGCCGAAACTTGGCAATCCGATCCAATTTTTATGCCGGAACGTGACAACTGATCCTAGTTAGCATGTCGGAACGTGGAAATTCGATCCAAGTTAGTGTGCCGGAACGTGGCAGCCGATCCGAATAACATATCACAATAACACATCAAGATCACCCATTCAATCATGTTCATGGTATCAATATTTATATATCTTATTTCAACATCTATGATCAATATTGCAATATGCATACATATACAAGTAACACAACGAAACAAAGCAAGTGTATATCACACAGTCATATAATCACAACCATCACCTACCTCAAAATAAGCTTGAAACCCTAGACAACTTGATCCTTTCCTTTCTGGATTCGTCCGCTTGTTCATGGTCTACAAACAACAATTTCAATACGGGAGTCAATAAAGAAACACTAAATTCTCAGAATACTAATAAATTACGAACCCTAGTTCAAACCTATGACCCAGCTAGTCAATTTAGGATTAATTCCACCATAGGATTCTTCAAGAAATCCTTCCCCATCAATATTGACCCATTTTAAAATATTTTACGGATCAAAAAACTAATTTGAAGTGAAAAACTTACCTCTAGCTTCAAGAATGGTGGAAAACGAGTTGGATTAACCCAGGGGTTGTTTCTTAACTCAAAAAGTCAAAAAATACAAAATAAGGTCGTCTGAGGATTTTATTTACGATTTTAAAATCCGTCATCCCGCTACAACGGCACCCATCCCGCTGCAGTGACACTTTTTGAACCAGCGAGCTCCGTCTTGAAATATCCTATAAATTCAATCTCCGCCTCGTCCGTTACAGCGGTAACCATCTACTGTAGTGGCATCGCTGCAGCGGCACGAACCGAGGCAGTGAGCTCCTAAGGGATTTTCAATTTCCGACTTTCACAACATACTCTTTAACCCACTACGCCTAGAAAGTACCCTTAATGCTACAGTCGATTTCCGGAGGTCTATTTATCCAAATTCAGTTCCGTAAAGTTATACGTATCCCTTATCGAGTTATCTAACCGATTATGTAATCAAATACTCCACCGATTGCTACCAGATTTTCCTACACCTTGATGACTCTAATTTCCTCCAAATCTGGACAAGGTTGAGAAAATCCTAGTACTGCAGAAAAGTTTTACCGGCCTCAATTTTTTCCTATTGACATTTCTATAACGACAAAACCCGATCGTTACATATTAACAAACTGTTAGCCAACTAATTAGAATGATAAACAAGTTCATTTGCGTTACTTCTTTATATTTTTCCTTCATCTACATTTTCCAAGTAGGAAACTAAAGTTATTTGCAAATTAAATACACGGAACATGTAATAACGTCTTTTTTGGTATGAGCCAAATCATTTGTAAATTGTGTGTTAGCTGGTAGTCTATCAAGAAAATAACAATTTCTACCCTATTCAACATAGTAATGATATTTAGCCGGGCCGCTCAATCATATCAGTAGCTTAAAGTTAAATTTAATCTATCTTAAATTTTTTTATTTTTTTAGATTTATCAAAATTCTTATAATTCTATCCTCTTAAATGAAAATTTTATAATTTCTATAAATAATAGTCATATTTGTTAAAGAAAATATTTATAACCTATTATTGCTTTTTTAAAAACAGGCCCCTCAAATTAAAGGGCCTAAGAGTACCACATTTTTTTTAGGCTTGTAGAGCCGCCTCTGACATTAGACAAAAGAATATATTTCCTTGTATCTTCTCAAAGATTGAAGTTGTAAGATTAAATTCGTGATAACGATATATTAAAAACTAATGCTTTATTCTTCCACAATAATACGAATAGTAAGAAATGGGATTTCAATTTAGCAAGTCAAAAACACACCTAAACTATTCAATTTTTTTGAGTTTCATACCTAAACTATTCAAAGTGTGAGTTTTATACCTAAACTATCACTTTTTAGTTTGAGAAACACACATCAGTGGTGTGTGTAGTGCACTCTCTCTTTTATATGAAAAAACTTTGACACATGGCATTTCACATAGATAAAATATTTTATCTAGATAAAAATTAAATAATAAAAAATTAATATTAATTAAAAATTAAATATTATTATCCATATAAAAATTAAATTATTTTTCTTATCTCACTCCACCACCTCCTCCACGTAACACCCCTCCCCCGCAACACCCCATCATTTAAAAAAAAAATCATTTATAAAATATTTTTAAAATTTTCATATTTCATCCTCCGCCCTCCCCCGATAGAAATTGATATTATTTTATTTTAAAAAATCTACCTATCATATTTAATTTTCCGTTCGTAATTTTTATTTTTTTTACGTTTTTCTTTTTTCTTGTGTTAGATATGCACGTACATATATTTTTAGAAAACAAATTCTACTAGTATACCGAATATAACATAAACAACTAAAAAATATAAAAAAAATTGTGGCGGCAAGTAAAAAATATTTTTGATATGTAAATCTAAAATATTTACAACTAGTGTAACATATTTAAGGTGTGTTTCTCAAATTTATTAAAGATAGTTTAGGTGTGTTTCTCACCCTCCTAATAGTTTAGGTGGGAAAGTCAAACAATTATATAGTTTAGGTGTGTTTTTATATTTTATTTTTTTAGAAAGAAGAAGCCATGTGGACGAAAAAAAAGGCTACACGCGCGTAAAAGAGTGTGTACGCACACATTTGGTCCAGTCAGCACAGAGGTGTGTTTTTTCAAGCTAAAGTGTAATAGTTTAGGTGTGTTTTTCACACTTTTGATAGTTTGGGTATGAAACTCAAAAAAAAGGTATAGTTCAGGTGTGTTCTAACCACTTATCTCTTCAATATTTCACCAAACTTTTTGCAAGAATATGAATTTGGTGTTACTGATTGATAGGTATTATTGAGCTCTAAAATTTAAGTTTGTTTTCCTCAAACCTCACTCATCATGTCCTTTTTGACTACAATGTCATGTACTTAATTTAGCTTGTTGATTTTCTTTTTCTAATATATATAAGCAATGTTGAAAATCTAAATTTGGGAATGTGAAATGATTTTAATAAATGAGATGCATATAGCCAAACATTAGGTACTTTTACTAAACAGACAACAATGACTTTATCACAACTCAAAAGTAGGGTGGCTTTCCATTTTGTAATTGTTGCATATAGCCAAACTCCCAACAATTATTTATGTAGGATTTGGATTTGCCACCACCCTTTACAAATTGCCCAATAAAAAAACGGAAAAAGAAAACAAATAGAGTTAAAAATAAAAAGGGGGGGGGGGGGGAAATGCAAAAAGGAAAACAAATAAAGTAAAAATAAAAAAGGGGAAAATGCAAAAAGGAAAATAGATATAGTATCGGGAGATCTTTTTCGTATCAAGAGTGTGTTGGGGAGGCAAGGGAAGATGGATTGGATTGAAAATTAAAAAGGAGAAAAAAATGCAAGATCGAAAACAAATGAAGTAAATTTAAAAAAAAAAAAAAAAGGGAAAAAACAGGGAAAAAAGAAGAAGATAAAACGCAAAAAAAAAGTGCGCCGTCTGTGGGGATCGAACCCACGACCACGTGGTTAAAAGCCACGCGCTCTACCACTGAGCTAAGACGGCTTAGTTATTAACTTTTTATACATTTCATTTAAGATTTTCAAGTAGCTCTTCCTATTGCTCATTGTGCAAAACAAAGGAGGAGAAATTATTAGGATTCCTAAATAATGTGAATTAGTGTATCTTTGCATTGATTTATTTTAGGTGTTTTTAAGTCAAAATAATTTCAAAGTTTTCTTGTAAACTAAGGCTAAGGCAGGCTCGGTAGCAATAAGCTAGTGACTTCTTTCTGGTCATTAACTATAACTTGCACGAGGTATCACAATGGGGCCTGTCTTCTGTTCGGTTCTTGGGTCCGATCGAGCCTCTTTGAAATTACATCCACGCCTCTCGTCTAACTCGAGTTGCCCCGCTTCTTTGGCAGTTTCGACGTGTTTGGGTAAATTTGAAAAAATACTTAAAATAACTTATTTTTAAATTAAAATAACAAAAATAAGTCAAAAACCATAAATTTAAATTTTTATTTTTGACTTAATCCAAACAGACCCGTATATTTTACTATCGAGTGACTAAAAAAAAAAACTAATGATATTTGTTCATTTCATTAGGAATTCTTTTATCTCAGATTTGTTGGATAAGTGTAATTAAACTTCCACCTGAGTAGCATACTACACTCAGCATACCACCGTGAAGACCTACCTCTATTCTCGCAATAAGGTCGATACAACAACAATAACAAAACCTTGTGTCTGCACTGTTCCAACCAGCGAGCTCCAACGAAACAAGAAAAACTCCGATGTAGCAGTGACATGCAGAGATCCTTTTAGATTGTTTTTCAATGTTCTCCGACAAGCAAAACTCAAATATCGCTTGGCAAACTCCCGCTATCAATATTCATCTTTGTTCCTCACAATTCCATAGGAATTTGAAGAATTGAGGAAAGAAGTTACTTTAAAGATTCGAGAAGTTGGGAGAGTATAGGAAAAAGTGGAAAGGAATTATAAAAAAATTGAAATATTTTTATTGAATTTTCACCTGTGAACGCGTGAAGTTCACAGGCCTAACACAGATCTGGTTGTGGCTTTTTAGGTGTGTAATTATTATCATTTTAAACAATTCAGGTGGGTGATAAGTTAGTGTGTAGTTGAAATCAAGATATAGATTAGGGGGACTTTTGATCATTTTCTCACCGAATTTTAAAATCAAAATACATATTCTATGTTAAAATTAATTAGTTGTAACTGATTTCCTTAATTAGAGGAGTAATTGCGATACACGTATCATTAATAGCAAGATACATGTATCCATCCATTTTAAAAGTCAAGATACATCATTTATAACTTTGAATTAAATGGGTGAAACTTATTTCCCTAATGAAAGGATTAATTGATGAATAATTAACAACTTGACCATATTTACAGAATCCTTGTGTCTAACAACTTTTCCTAAAATAACAAAATCATAAACCATAGTACTTCTATAATTGTAAACTTCATCTTCTTCATCAATTACTTCATTTGTATCTTAAAGTTTCGACTTGAATGTTGGCAATGAAGATCATGCAATAACAAAAACCTAATTTGCAATAGTTTATAAAATCAAATTTTACAGTAATATAAACTCTATCTCCAATACATGAACGTGATATTAATCAAGATACATGAGAATAATGAAAAAAAGTAGAGAATTTGTTGATGTTGAGATATGTTATAGATGATGGTGTCTAGGTCTAGTCTATTGCATTGAGGAATTAGTAGATTAGAGCTTACCTCTGTAATATGGAGAGAGTTTTTTTTTTCAGTGAAGAGAGTTCAATTAAGAGTCTTATGCCTCTGTCTAATTCGAAGTTAAATTTTAATGAGAAATAAGGAGTTTAAATTTTAATGAAAAACGATTTGAATTTCTAAGTATCATTAATTAAAGAGTTCAAATTTTAAACTAATTATTCAATATCATATTTGAAGGAATTTGAGTATCTGATTAAATCTTTGAAAATATATGGTATAAATATTAAAATTGGTATTATGCGCAATTTTTTTTAAACTGAAGATAAAGTAAGTATATATGGTAGTGAAGTATGTCTAATTAAGTAGTTTTTTCATTCTTTATTTACCTGTAACACAAGTTTTACTAGCCAATTGATTATTATTTTTTTGCTAAAATCATTCCTAACGTATGATTAAACTTAAAATACATCCTTATGTTATTTAAGTGAACAAGAAATTCTTGCACTGTCCAAAAAGTCACAAAATACATTCTTTTGTCTATTTCTTTTAAGAAACTCATGCCACCAACAAAAAAAATTGTCAAGTCGAATGAATATTTACACATGATTAAGCTAGTCATGTTGGGTGATTTTTTAATTTTTTAAAAATTGAGGGTTTAAATCATATTCAGACATAATATATTCAGATTCTAAATATTCCTTGTAAAAAGTATGGCCAAATACAACTCCAACTTCAAAAATTTCAAATAGAGTAATTATTTTGTATTCATAACTAAACGCCTACGTAATTTCACTAAATTTTCAGCATTTTTGTACATTGTATATAACGTACATACATACACAATATTTTATTAAAGAAAATCTCTAAATACTTGGGCTAATATTTTAAAATAACTTTTTTACATAATCTTTCTAACCATTTGAACCTCATGTATAAATATTTCAAGACTTGTGTATTTGCAAGTCAATTTACTTGATGATGTAAAAAATATATAACATAGCAACACAAGAAATTTAAATTCTGAGAATGACATATTCATTTCTTATCTATATTCTTACTCTTTTTAGATAACTTTGATCTTCTCATCGTAGCTAAGACATGACTAAATTATTACTTTTATTGCTTCAATCAGTTTATTAATAAAAATAAACTGGAGGATTATTTTTGTTATTTTTAGGACAATATAAGAATGTTTGTTTGCTCACTTAGATAAGATAAAGACTTACATTAGATTTGAATCATAGTTGAGGAGTGATTTTAGTCAAAAACTTTTATCCAATAGTGACCTTCGAGTTTGATTATTCTCTTTTCAAGAAAAACTTATTCTTCTATGACTTTAACTAAAATGCTTGACAGGATTATTTGAATCGAATAAACTTTTTCCAAAACGGTTAATTTTAAATATATATATACAATAAAGTAATTAGTTTATAATAAATATAACTATATTTTTAGGGGCTGTTTGAATACTGGTTAGAGTTATGCAAGTATTAGTTATGTAGGGTTTAATTACGCAAGTATTAGTTATGCAGGTATTAACTATGCAGAGTTTAGTTATGCAGGTATTAGTTATTCAGGGTTTAGTTATGCAGGTATTAGCTATTCGGGGTTTAGTTATGCATGTATTAGTTATGTAGGATTTAGTTATGCAAATTGAGTTATGCTGGATTAATTATGCGGGTACTAGAGATGTGAATATTAGTTATGTAGATATTATTTAGTTGCGTAAAGATTACAATACATAGAGATTACAATACATGAATTACTAACTATTGAATATTAAACTTGTTACAAATTATTAATATATATTATTTACAAAATAGTAATATATGCTAATAAAATGTGAAATATATTGAATAATATATAATGCTAATATTTGATTAGCATATGTACCGTTAAAAAATATACAATCAATTTCTAATATTAAAATATATTTATATTTGCATAAATCAATCAAAACGGTAAGTATATAAAAAGAAATGAAAAAAATCTATATAAAATAAGAAATAAAAACACAATAGGAAACAATCAAGTTTCCAATTTAAAATAAATAAATTAAGAAATAAAAATAGTCCAAATATAAAAAAAATAAAAACAACAAACATATATATAGAAAAACAATAAAGTTTTCATTTAAAAATAATAAAATAAATTAATAGGGTAAATATGTAATTTATCACTTTAATATATGTATAATTAATACCCACATAACTTATTCCACCTTCTACCCTGCATAACTTTATACATAAATTCTCTCATAAGTTATGTTGATATTAATTATGTAGGACTACAAAAATGCAACCAAATATGGTATAAGTTATGTTGACTTTTATACCTAATACAAAACTTGTACCAAACATAGTAAAGTTAATGCAACTTTTAATACATGAATAAGATGTCTCTTATACAGTAATCAAACGACCCCTTAGTACATAGAGCCAAAAATCATAAAAAGTATACATTGACTATACAATGCAACTTGCTAAAAGCCATAAGAAGCATATATACTATACAATATAACTTATGTATACATGGTTTATATATCAATTATACATTATGATACACTCAAAAAGTTGAATATACTTTAACTATACATAAAACATAAATTGACTATACATAATATATACACAGACTATTCAGTCTCAATCAATTCAAAATCAATTCTAAACAATTCCAAAAATTTATACATAAAAAATCCTCTCAATGTTTTAAAGCTTTTGATGTATATTTCATTTGAAACAATTCACATTTCTGATATGTCGAATTAAAGAGAATGAAAAAGACGACTGAAGCAGATGAAGATGAAGAGGAAGGGGGAAAAGAAAACCATTAATGACAAATTTCAAAGGAAGAAGAACACATTTGTCAATTGGGCCAATTATTAATAGAAGAAAAAATTACGCGGATAAGCAAATTTATACTATTTAATTACTCATCATAGCTATAGTTTTCAATAATTATCACTCGTAAATAACATTATACATTAATTATGTGGGTTGACTTCGAGTTTGTATAATTAGTCATGTTTGTATATATATAATTCGCCAGAATATACAAATAAATATGTATAATATATAATTTTTTAGACTATATACATATACAATTCACCTCTCTCCCACTCTCTGCCCTCTCTCGTTTGCCTCTTTCCTCCCTCTCTCAATCTCTCTCGCCTCTCTCCTCTCTCTCCCAATCTCGCTTGCCATTTATACAAATATATAAGTATAATATACAGTTATATACAATTATATACGTATACAATTCACCTCTCTCTCACTCTCTGTCCTCTCTCCTCGCCTCTCTCGATCTCGCTCGCCTCTCTCCTCTCTCTCCCAGTCTCGCTCGCCTCTCTCCTCCCTCTCCCAAACTCTCTTGTCATATATACAATTACATATGTATAATATACAATTATCTAACCAATATACATATACAATTCACCTTTCTCCCACTCTTTTCCCCCCTCTCTCTCTCCTCTCTCCTCTCTCCTCTCTCTCCCAGTCTCGCTCGCCTCTCTCCTCCATATAACATGTAGCTACAAATTGTAATTATCAAAATACAACTATGGAGAGTAATTAATTATTTTTAAGTGGCTATATGTGAAAGTTTCCGTTAATAGAAAGCAAAGGACTGGATGACCACTTTGCATTATTTGTCCAATTTTTGAATATCACATTTCATTGCATTAGCGGGCTAAAAGTTCAACTTCATTCCATTGAGGGCTGCCCAGAAAAGAGTATTTCTTAGTAATGATGAAAATAAAGTTTGACGAGTAAAAAATAAAATTCACTCGAAAGGAGTGAATTGCACCTACTTTTAACTTTATATATTTGAGATACATGTATTTTGAGGCATTGGAATCTAATAAGATACGTATATTATAAATTAGAGTGTAAATAAATAATTATCTCTTAAACTAGTCAAATTTATGTAAGTTACATTAAAAAAAATACAAATAAAGTAAATTTGTTAAGTTTCACATTTTCAAACTTTTGAATGAAATAAGTAATATAATTAGATATGACATCATGGCAAAGTCGAAATGTCTTGAATTTGAGGTCTCACTACCCCCACCCCCCACCCCCCCCACCCCCACACAACCCAAGGTCTTGTACAAATCTCATTAGGAAGACAACATATATAGGTCTTTCCTCGTTCGTTATTTTTATTCAAATAAGTGGCAATGAAAAAGATAACAATTTAGATTTGAAAAAAAAAATATCAATGTGAAATTTTGATATTGAATTCCAAATTTGCCTAAAAGGTAAAATTTTAATTCTAACTTTTTTTAACAAAATTTGACCAATAAATATATATTTGCATAAAAGTAAAAAAAATAATAAAATTTTACCAATAAAGTTATATTTGCATAAAAGACCTATATATGTATAAAGTGAAGATATTGTTTGTATTATATGGTGAGGTTTCATAAAAGAAAAACTAGTTATTACTATTGTTGATTCATTGGTCCAATGAATATATCAAATATATAAAATTATGTGTATTTGAGAATTTGTAATACCATGTACTCACAAGCACTTATTCATATAAGGAGCATGAAGATATGGTAAATAATACTAATGTGACATCTTGAGATATTTCGACACCTTGTTTACAAATTATGATTTGTTCATTTGATAAGATTATATAAAAACTAGAATTTTTTTGATATATAATTTTCAGAAACGGTGAGATTTTCATGTTTATGAGAAAAAAATACAAACTTTTAAAATTCAAACTATTTACTCAAACGAAATATCAACTTCAAATCAACCTATATAGGTATACAAGTCGTCTAAATTCATGTCCAAACACCAACCTTTTGTCTAAAGTTACCTAATACTCAATACCGATAAATTATTTTTTAAAAAGTTTTAAGCATAAATTAAATGGGAGATTAAATTAAATAGGATGTTCCTGAAATTCTTTTTACGTGATACTTAACTAAACTACTCGTAAGTCTTAATAACTAACGTGCTTTTAAACAAATGATCAAAATTGCTGACTTTGGTGTCCCCCTCAAAAAAAGAATCCAATGAAGTGGAAATGGTTAAAATAGGGATTCATCCTTAAAATATTTTGACCCTCTACAAGATATATATTGGTAAAAGTATTTATAATTAAATCGATGTGAAATTCATGATATTATTTGATATATTAAATAAAGATTTATATGTATGGATAAGTAAGGAGAAAATTTTATTAAGAGTGACATTTTTAAATAGGCTTGCTTCAGAGTAAATCGAGACTTTAATGCAAACTTCATATATGAAGATTATCCATATGAAATCATCAAAACATTCTTATTTGTTTTGATGGATAATTAGATGACTATAACATATATCCAGTGAATTGTTGAGACTCGAAATAAATGAATTATTCAAAATTTAGATAATTTCAATAATTTACTTAACATGGAAAAGAGTATAAGGTTACGACAAATATTGCAGTTGATTCAACAACTATGTTAAACTGTTACAACGCGTTGAATCCTTTACTTATGAACAAATACTTATAAATATGTGTTGAACCATTCATATTTAATTTACGCTCTTTGATCTTTTCGTCTCATATTAGTTGTCTACATTTTAAAATAATCATTCAAATTAATTGTTCGTCAATTTACAAAATTAATTAAATATTTTCTTATCTTACCCTTATATTTAAATTATTTTTGAAAATACAAAAAAATTTGTAAAGTTCAAAAAAAAATTAACAACATTATTTTTTTATTTATGATTTCGTGTAAAGAAGAAAATAAACAATTAATATGAAATGGAGGGGTACGTTTGTAAAATGTGATAGATGTCAAATCTTGTTTAAAGTTAGGCTTTAATTTGGGTCCTTAACTTTGAAAAGTTTATTGTCATAAGTCAAAGTGCATGTTTAATTAAAGGGCATAGTGACCAAATCCTAAGGTTAGGTGGGGAGATTAGGAAGAAAACAAATCTATGTACATAACAACTCCAGGTTTTGCTTTTGGTATTGTGAGTTACTAGTGTTAACTAATTTATATTTATGTTATATGGGCTTATAATTTAATGTGAGAAATTCTATATTTAAAGTTTAAATTTAAGATCAATCATTAATTAAGAATAATGAAGCTTAGTTATTTAGTGATGATGTCCAAAAATTACATTGAGAGTTTAAAAACAATTTGATTAATATCCACTATTCAACATTCTAACTTTTGAACCCCAAAAAGTTCCTTGATTAGTGCATCCCATATTTTCTTCCACTTTTGTTAATTTTAATTTTAGTCATCAAATAAGTGGTTTGTGAGTTATTTTAAGTCAAAATATCTTTTTAAGTATGATTAACACTAGAAGAAGAAAGAAGAGTATATCACATCAAATGAAAAAGGACACTCCTTTTTTAGTTAGTCCAATTTTTTTTTATATTTGTCCCCAATATTAATTATTTAGTTATTTTTGACGAATAACAAAAAGGCTATATATTTTATCATTTATATCTTTAATTTATTTAGAGAGTTAATATTTTTTTAAAACGGTAGTACCTTTTTAATGAATAAATTGATTCTGAAACTCTATAAATTAATAAGGATAAAATGATAAACTTATCATATCAATTATCATTTTCTTAATAAGTAAAATAAAAAATGAACAATCAAATAAGAATAATGGAATAATAATCAAATTGTTTTAGTATTATTATAATGTCATTTGTCCTAGGGAACCCCCAATCTTTCAAAAGGAACAAACACAAGGACAGACACAACTCTGACCAATGTAAAAAAAAAAGGACAACCATATTGGCAAAAAACACACCAAAAACACACAAAAAAATGTTACCGAATTATGGTGAGCGCTTCATTCGTAATCAGAAACCTCAAGTTTGAGCTTTAAATATAGAGAAATTTCTATTGGAGGCGTCAACTCTGATATGAATTTAGACGGAGCTTCAATATGAACTTCGAATACCCAGGTGGAAAAAAAAAAAAAAAAAAAAAAAATGTTCTCTCCCTCTCTTTCAAAATCAGCCAAAGTAATACTACATGAAAAATCAATCAAAATCGAAGAAGAAAAAAAAAAAAGAGGGAGAAAATAAAGAAATCAAGTAGAACGTGGAAATATACTCCTCCAACTAATTATCTACAAAATCTTAGGACCTTTCTCTCATATATATATATTTTTCGAGTCAATTTACACGCATTTCAATTAACTTTTCAGAGGAGCCGAGTACTGGTTTTTGTTCGAGTGTAAGAGAATTTCTCTTAATAAAATCCAAGCAATCCTTAATAGCTTCAGCATAAAATGAATTTGTACGTGAGTAACACTTCAACTTATAATCATTTCTCCCTCCATACATACCATAATCTACTTGTTTTTTCACCTTATTTGTGTCATTCTTCTTCTTCTTCTTCTTCTTCTTCTTCTTCAATAAACGAATAATTTTCCCATAAGACGATCGCCATGATATGCTCAAAGTTGAGAATACTCCCAACAACTTTATTCGTAGCCGCTGGACTGAAAATTTTCTTGAATTTAGCTTAAAACCTCTCATTATTAAACCATGACTATTTTTTCTAACTCTATGATAACTATTACATATTTCACTACCCATGATTAAATATTTTCCCTGAATTAGGGTTTTGATGGAGAAATTAATCCTGATTATATATGAGTGGAAAATGATTTCAATTTGGTGTAGTGGAAGGAAACAACTTGGAAAATGATTGTATTAACGCGGAGACAAAAGACTTGGAAAAAGATATATTTTATATTAAAAAACAGCATAAAAATGTGGTATCACATTATGACAAATGAGGGGATTTTTTTAATCTATAAAAAGACAACATTACTGAATATACTGATTATTAAAATGTTTAAGGGACAACTTAATGGGATATAGTATTTATTAATTACCTGGAAAGAAAGGTTGGTGTTAACGATATATTTCCTCCGTTTCTAATTATTAGTTCACTTTTCTTTTTTATTTATTTTTAATTACTTATTTATTTTGATAAATCAAGTAATGATAAAAAAATTTTTACCTATTATATCTTCAATTAATTTCTTCAAAAAAATGTAAAATTTCTTGAAACTTTGAAGTTTCTTTAATTCATTAATTTCATAACTAATAGGGTAAAATGATAAAATCATTATGTCATTCATTATTTTTTTTAATAAATGTACAATGTGTCAATTTAAAAATTAATAACTAATTACGAACGGAGTAGGTTTTTGGACTTAATTTGAACTAAAAGTAGTTTATGAAATGTGGATCGTTTAAGTTGATTTTCGGTCCAGTTACTTTTATTGTGTTATATTTAAGTAAAAATGTACTCACTTTTATTTGTTTTAACATATCAGAAAATAAAAAATATAATAATTTTTTTTTCTATATTTTACTCTCAGCATTAATTACTATTTTCATCTCAAGCTTTTGTTGAGGGGATTTTCCCCTAGAAGGTCTGTTAGAAGTCAATCTCTCCTTTTGTTAATCATAGCGTCTGAAATAAAACTGCAATTTTGGTCGAATTTATTATTACGATACTAAATTTTATGAAAATCTATTACCTCACTAGATTATTTAATATTGTATTTTAAATATATATATTTATTCACGTGGACATAAAAAATAATGCAAAATTATCAATAGTAACGTATCCACGTAGACACATATATACCTTTAAAATACAGTATTAAATAGTTCAGGGGGTAAAAATACACTATTATATAAGAAAATAATAGGTCCTCATAAAAGTTTAGTATTGCAACAATAAATTTTACTGAAATTGAGATATTTTTCAGACCCTTATTCCATCATAAAATATAGTTAGAATCATCAATCCACGACCTACTTATTTATTGTTCAACTCATTTTTACTTTAACAAATTAACTCGATCCAACCATGTTTGATACCCCTATTTATGGGTTTATATCACAAATCATAGATCAAGTGACTGGAGTGGTTGTAAGATTAGACATAAAGGTGATGATAAATCCTTTCATCCATACAAGGTCAATTTATCAAATAGGTAAGCTTGATCCCTCAAGTCTAATATTAGTCTCACAATTTTTTCTTATTAATCCTATTTTTTCAATGAGTGGCCTACTTTTATTTTTTAATGGAAGATGCACAGGTACTCTCCTAGACTATGATCGAAATTTTAAAGACACATCTTAACTATTGTAAGGTCCTATTACCTCCCTGAGCTTATTTTTTTTATAATTTTATGCACCTTTTTGGTTTACGTGACAACCAAATATCTCCCACGCGCCTCAATTGTGTGGAGTCACAGAGTGTGCCACGTAAGACAAAAGGTGTACAAAATTACAAAAAAAAAGAAGTTCACGGGGGTAATAGGACCTTAGTTTAGTTAAAGTATCTCTGAAATTTTGGTCATAGTCTAGAGGGTATACTTGTGCATTCTCCCTTTTCTAATTAATCATAAACATGTAAATTGTTTTTTTTAATTATGAATAATAAAGAGAAGTATTGAAAACACTCTTATATTACACATAAATTATGAATTTGATCCCTAATTAATTGACAGCCTCAAAATACACATTTACTTGACTAATTAAATTTAAATACACTCCAATCTTGTAACATGAGTGAAATACACCTTAAATTCTTGTCAAGTTTAGGACTCTTTTTAACACTTCTCTCGGGCTTTTATTAAGAGTCTCATGCCCTTACAAATTGTTGGATTCAAAATTTTCGTTTAGAAGGTTCAAAAATAAAAGTATAAATGTGTAAATGAGTCAACAAAATAAAATTTCAAAGAAGTAGTAGTACATAATTTGTGGTGGACCCTTGATTTTTTTTTAGGTTTAAAATCACACTTTTAGTATGTTCTATAAAATTTAAAACTAAATAAAATGTGAAAAACGAGACAGAAACTTTTTTTTTAAAAAAAACTAAAGATAAGCCGCTAACAAAGGGAATCAAACCCTCAATGTGTAGCTTAAGTTGAAAGAAGACATACCACTGGGCTATCAGTCGTCTCTGTTAAGGGAAGATTTTCCTTATATATACCGTATAATATTTTGACGAGTGAACCCCTGGAATTCATGTGAATCCGTCCTGTCTTTACAAGAGTTTGAGATCACTTGTTATGTCACGTGATAAATCAGAGGTGATCAAAGATGTAATTAAATTTAATTAGTCAAGTAAATAAATAATTTCAAAACTGTCAATAATTCATGCATGAAACTAATACTTTACGTCAAATTCAGAAGTATTTTCAACACTCTCCCTAAATAATTTCTTATATTACTTTGAGAAGTGGCCGTACATAAAATTTATCATATAGTGGAAGCTGGTAGAACTGTATGAGTACTTTCCCTAAAACACGTAAAGAAAAAATAATAATTTATGTCACACAAACGTAAAGAAAATGCGAGGATAGTGATACCGGACAAGATTTTGCATGATTAGTATTTTTATTATTTATAATTAAAAAGGATTAACCACTACTACATATATATTTTTTAAAAAAACAAGAATCCAAAGAAATAAGGCTAAACATAACTTTTTCGGAAATTAATATAGTAATTTATAGTCTACACCAACTTTTTAATTTGTTCAGTATAAGTAACTAGTTTATTTATTAGCTCCATTTAATTTATTTTTGTCCAATAAAATTAAGCTGACATATAACCTAAATTTAGAGACATGAATATTTGAGTTAAGATAATTAGTCAGCTAAACTAATTACTTAGATGTACTGTAATATAATTTATAGTTTTGGCATATAAAAAGTTGATAAAACAACCGAACTTAGATAAGCTCTACCACTTGTGTTGCCTCATTTTATATTTTAAAAAACAAAAGATCGACCGATCTATAATGTGTCTTATCTACTTCTAACCCACGTTAAAAGCACAATTGCTATTCTAATTTGATGCAAACCACTTGAAATTTTTTCCAAATCGATTTAAATTAGAGATATGAGCTCCTTTCAATTTCTTATTCTTTTGATATATTGTCACTCAAAATCTAGTTGCGACCGAAAGAAAACCTAGAAAAAACATCTCCACGTCTCCTAGATAAGTTTGTGCTTCAATTTTCAGCTCAAACAATCAAATTAAATGAGATTTCCTAATAAACTCAAATCAACAAAAATGGATATGAACTCTAATGCCCAAGGGTAACGCTCACATCAAAAAAATTAGTAAGGATTACATTTTTTCACACAAATTCCTATTAATGAAGCTTCTCTTATATGTAAAAATGCATATAGAAAATATATAGGAAATGTATCACTAATATATGAAAATGCATATATACAAAAATAGTCACTTTTGGATGAAAACACGCATGCATAGAAAATGTATTATTATTATATAGAATAATATTCACTAGTGTATATATGTATAGAGAGAATCAGAGAAATATATCATATGTATAAGAACTGTATCATTATTATGTAGAATGTACACGAGGAATGAAGCTCGAATATCACTTATAAACTTTACGTTACCCTTCTCATAGAAATTATTACCTTGACTTGAATTGAAAGGAAGAACTTAGGACTTTGGGACTTATCGTACGACTCCAACCCCTAGCATACCAACTGAAACTCAAGGAGCAACAGAGCCGCCTTTCAAAATTTAAATTAATTAATTAAGTGGATATTTTAGAAGAAATTATTTAAAGATAAGAGCCGGTAGATGAGTAAGTCCTCACTCCTCACTGACCTGAGCGATTTTTTATCACCTAGAAGACTTTTTATTTGGTAGGTAACATCGTCAAAGCGTATTATTATATTTGAACGAAGGAAGAAACTCAAAGTGAAAGGGCACCGTCTTGTGTGCCACTAGGTTATCTATGATTTGCATCTACAAGAATGAATGACATAAGATTGGAAAACTAAAAAAAAAAGAAAAAGTCAAAGCATCTGGTGGATAAAGTCTACCTTTGTAATGTCAGATTGAAAAAGAGAGAGTCGGGCACCTTCTATCAGACTAATTTATAATAAAATAAAATCGCATATTCAAACGTCTACTAGGCCATTGCACCAAGGCTGCGACATAAGAAGTTTGTAATATTGAGGATTACAAGCACAAAAGTTAGAAAATCAGATTTTGGAGATTACGAGCACTCTAAAACAAGAATCATAGGATGGACCGTTACTTTATTTGGACAGAACTCCAAAGTTTTAGTTAAAATCGCCATTCATTTGCACTATAAATAATTATGCAATTTATCTTTCATTTAATTAACACCATATATCTTTCACATGGCTTCCTTTATTTCAACATCCACAGCTCCTTCAACCACACTTATTTGCACTTCTACTAATTCCCAATGCCACATTAGACAAATAAAAAATGTAATGTATTTTCTTTCTCTCTTCGAATCTTATTATTTTAATTATAAGATAATTTCATATCTATAACTACTGAAATTTCAAAATGTATTAATTACTGAATATAGAAATGTAACACGTTTATTCAAATAAAGAACACGAGGTACATAATTTATTATAAGAGTTTCCACTTCTTTTATTATTTCTTTTTTTTACGTCGCAGTTTGATTTAAAGATAGGTGGGCTTAGATTTATGCCAAACATTCAAATTTCAAGACCAAAAACAAAAACACCAAAATTATCTTATGGCTACAAGAATCAAATCTCATGCTCAATTGTAAGACATTTGAATTTAATTGATTTTCTACTTAACAAATTTCTCAAAATACTTTTTAAAATAATTGTTTTGTGTAGGCTCAGCCAGAAACATTGGAAGTTGTGCAAAACACAATTGCCAAACAGCTATCTATTGATGAAAGTACAGTGACACCTCAGACTAAATTTGCTGATTTGGGTGCTGATTCCCTTGACACTGTATGTTCTACGAGTATAATATTACTACAAATATTTTTACTTATATAGATATGTTGTGTGTTACAATAGGTTATATTTTGTGTATACTTTTAATTGATTTTATTAAAATACTTTCTTTTAATGTCTTATTTTGAAATTGAATAGGTGGAAATAATGATGGCATTAGAAGAGAAATTTGGAGTGTCAATTGGAGAAGAGGGAGCTCAAAATATTGCTACTGTTCAAGATGCTGCTGATCTCATCCAGAAAGTGAAGGAAGTTGAAAATTGATATGTTACACTTCAATTTGATACAAGACATATATATACTTCCCCAAATTATTAAAGTCATATCCTAGTTAATTTTTTGTGTTAGCTTCCATGATTAATACTTTCAATTTCAAGAATGAAATTTCGCTGAAAATAACATGATTGGCGTGTGGGTGAACTAATCCAATACTATGAAAGCTTAGATACCTCTTAGGGATTAAATCCATGGCGAAAATTTACATCAAGATGCAAGAATCTTGACGAACACTTGATTCTCTCCTCTTTTCTCTTCTTTTCTCTTCTTGAACTCTCAACTAAAACCCTAGGCGTATATTAGGATTATAAATCTGAACCTAATAGGATTAGACCCCTAAAATATTATGAAAAATGAATTAAATCTGATTGGGTAAGGAAAAGACCATAATACCCCTCACTATTTTCGGCTAACTTTCCTTAACTGGACAACCTAACTTCAAAAGGTCACATCTCATTCATCCGAACTCGGAACTTAGCAAACTTGGCGGTGTTGAAAAGATAATTCAAACAACTTTCCTAAGGTATCTTGTAGCACACCTAACTCATCCTGTGATAGGAGTTATGGTCGTTTGAAGTTGACCCAAAAATTAAGAAAACTTAGAAATGACTTGAATGCTTTTCTCTTTGGTTTCTCTTGGAACTTAAGGTGCTACATCTAACACTCAAGAAAATTTAAAATTTCTTGCAACTCACTACGACGAACGGTTCGAGTCTTAGTTCAAATTTTTATTTGAGGCGTTACAACTAGGTCAGCTAGTTGATCAAAATTGTGTTGTAAAATTCTCACCCAATGATTGCGTTGTTCAGAATCTGAAAACCTGGATGACCATGGCCAAGGGGCGTAGAGTTGGCAGAATGTTTCTTCTAGTGTCGGTTCATCATTATTTTCTTTCAATTTCTGCCGCGGATGTTACTCGCTCGAATAAGTCGCTCACTCTTTGGCATAATAGGATGGGTCATCCTCGTTCCTTTCGACTTCATCACATTCTCAAATCATGTATCCCAACAACATATGTCATTGATTCAAGTCTCTCTTTGACATGTACTAATTATGCCGGTTTGAAAAGTCACAAGCTCCCTTTTTCATCAAGTTCATCTTCTTATGACAATCTATTTGATTTGGTGCATAGTGATGTTTATGGTCCTGCTCCTACTTTGTCAAAGATGAGATATAAGTACTTTGTCTTGTTTATTGATCATGTATCTAGATACATATGGGTGTTTTTTATTCGAAGTAAACCTGAGCTTCCGAATCTTATTATGATTTTTTATTAAGTATGTGTATACACAATTTCATAAAACTATAAAAATATTTTGTTCTGATTCTGGAGGAGAGTACACTAAGACTAATCTTGTTGAGTTTTTGAAAAACAAAGGAATTATTTATCAATTCACTTGTCTTTATACTCTGGAACAAAATGGAGTTGTAGAAAAGAAGAATCGGCATGTTTTCTAAACTACATTCGCTTTGTTGGGCACATCTAATATGCCTAAGAGTTTCTGGCTCGAAACAGTACATACTTATGTTAGCATTTCATATGGTCCGTATAAGATGGGTCTATTATCCCACTTCATGGACCCATTATTCCACTAATGGGAAGGTAGTTAACTACCCATTATAGTACCCATTATCTCACTAATGAGAAAGTGGTTAATTACCCATTATCCCACTAATGGGATAATGTTTAACTACCCATTATCCCACTACATGAATCCACTATCCTACTAAGTGGTTGGTAACTTCCCATAACCTCTTAACCGTTCTTGATGGGAGCACAGTTATAAATATGTCATTTGGTTCAAAGGTACCTAAGCACATTACTTCTAAAAACTCCATACCATCTAAAAGTGAGGTTTTGAGTGCTTTGAAGATCTTTGAAGAAAAGAAGAATTGTAGACTCCGACTATATCACTAACAATGGCTGGAGGTATGTCGATCACTTTATATTTCCGCTGCGTCATTGCTCTGTAATAGCTAACATCTTGTGTATATTTGATTAATATAAAAACTTCCCCGGTCATTGCTAATGAGACGCCGTACTTCAAATTATTTCATAAGAAGCTTGATTATTCTCACTTGCGAGGTTTTGGTTGTGTTTGCTTTGTCCATCTTCCAGCACATGAACGACAAAAATTTTCAGCAAAGGCATCGTAATGTATTTTTGTGGGTTACAGAACTACATTGACACACAAAATGGGTATATATGTTATGATGCATCTCGTCGCCAGCTTCGTGACATGTTATTTTTAGGGTAAATTTTCTTACAAACACAATTCTAAACTTGCTTCGGAATCTGTTTCCTTTTTTTATAAGTTTGATGATGATGTGGTAGCTACTGATCCTCTAGAGAAGCCCATTAACTATGATCATGATGATCTCCAGCTGTCCTATTCTTCGGTTATTGACTCTACATACGCATACCCATCTTCCGAAGAGGAATCGTCTCATCCAGTTGCTTTCCCACGCCGATCTAATTGGAAAGATCGCTATGCTCCTGAACGACTCGGTTACTCTCCCCGAAAATTTGGTTAGTCTTATGACATGCATACCAAACTATATTTGGTTGATGTACCTACATCTTACTCTCAGTTTTTTACACAAACTTGTTGGATAGAAGCAATGTCAAAATAGCTTTGCGTATTGAATGCAAATTCTACTTGGATATTTTTTGATGAACCAATAGATGGAGTTCTTATTGGAAGTAAGTTGGTGTTTTCCATTAAACTTACGGCAGATGGTACAATTGATCGCTACAAAGTTTGATTAGTTGCTCAAGGGTATAAACAAGAATATGAGGTGGATTATGAGGAGACTTTTTCACCAATTGCTAAGATGACAATCGTACATACATTATTAGCCGTGACTTCAATGAAAGGCTGGACCTTACATCAGGTGGATGTGAAAAAACACATTTCTCCATGGCGATTTGGAATTGGTGGTGCTTATAGAACCACCACCTGGATGTGTCCTGCCAAGACCAAATGCAGTTTGTCGTATTTGAAAATCTCTTTATGGCTTAAAACAGGCTCCCCAATCTTGTTTGACAAATTTCGATCCACGATTCAAATTCGAGCTTCTCTTAGAATTCTTCAGACCATTCTTTGTTTCTTCATACTTCTCCAATAGGTATCACAATACTTCTCATCTATGTGGATAATATCATTATCACAGGAAATGATCCATAGAATATTACTAAGTTGAAAGATTCTTGCATACCTCATTTAATATGAAGGACTTGGGACGACTGAAATACTTTCTTGGACTTGAGGTTCTACACAACAAATGTATGCTCGTGATATTGTTGCAAGGGCTGGTTTTACTGATGACAAGGTTTTGTACACCCCAATTGAGATTAATACGAGGTACAAAGAGGTTGATAAGGAACCATTCAATTATCCGACATTGTATTGACAGTTGATGGGATCATTAGTTTATGTCACTCTCACAAAGATAGACATCTCATATGCAATACAAGGTCTAAGTCATTTTGTGGTCAATCCTTACCGCTACATCACGTTATGTCATTCGATATGTTCATGGTTCTATAAGTCAAGGTGTTTTTTTCCCTTCTGATTCTGTGGAAATAAATCTTGGCAGCAATTAATTTTGCAGCCATACTTGTTGAAATTACTAGCCACCAATGTGAAAATTGGTAGCCATCAATGTGAAAGTTGGTAGCCACATTTGTGGAAGTAGGTAGTCAAAGTTTGGTATAAGTTTGGTATTAGTTTGGTAGAGTTAGGCAGCCAATTTTTGTTGAAATTGGCTATCACATTATGTCATTAATGATGTAAACAAGTGTTCAAAAAAAAACTCTATAAATAGAGTAGTAATTGAACACTTGAAGACACACCAAAAAAAAAATAGAGAAGCAATAGAGAGTAGAGAGAGTAATCCACAAACTACTTCTTAGTTTGTGAGAAAATAGTGTGCAAATAATATTATTGTGAGTTGTAAGAAATAAAAGAGTGTTGAGTAGTAGTCTTTTGACACTACCAAGTTTTTCATCAATATTATTGTATTACTTATTCGGGTATCATATTTACCCATTTTAATATTTGGTGTCGTTGTTACTCTCTTCCTATTGCTATTTAGTTTGGACATTATCCTGGGTGTGATTATCATTTTGTCCAACAACGTGGTATCAGAGCCATGACAAATAATAGTCCGTTGTCCTTTCAATACCCCCGTCTCACAAGAGAAAATTATGAAAAATGGTGTCTACGAATGAAAGCTATTCTTGGCTCTCAAGATGTTTGGGATATTGTAGACAAAGGGTATACAAAACCCGCAAATGAGGAAACTTTGCCCTCAAATGAAAAGGAGGTCTTGTTAAAGACAAGAAAGAAAGATCAACAGGCCCTCACTCTTATCCATCAATGTTTGGATGATGGCATGTTTGAGAAGGTGGCTGATGCAACCACCTCAAAAGAGGCGTGGGAGATTTTACAAAATTCTCTCCAAGGAGTTGATAAAGTAAAGAAGATAAAACTTCAAACTCAAAGGGCTGAGTTTGAAGTTTCAAAAATGAAAGAATCTGAATCCATTTCGGATTTCTGCTCAAGATTGATGGCTGTTGTAAATCAACTAAGAAGATACGGAGAGGAAGTAGATGATGTGCGTGTGGTAGAAAAGATCCTTCGTTCTTTAACACCTAAATTTGATTATGTGGTGTGTGCTATTGAGGAGTCTAAAGATCTAGACTCTATGACGGTAGAACAATTGGAAGGTTCTTTACTAGCCCATGAAGAGAAAATAAAAAGGAGAAAAGAAGAGCCACTAGAGCAACTTCTTAAAACTCATGCATCCTTCAAAGGATTTGAAGGTGAGAAAAGTTACAAAGGAAATGGACAATGGCGAGGCCGTGAAGGTCGTGGAAGAGGAAGAAGTTACACCAATTATTTCAACAATGAAGATAAAGGTCACCAGTCATTCAGAGGTCGTGGTCGTGGTCAACGAGGAGGCAGAGGACGTGGAGCCTATCAAGGTACAAATGAAATCAGGTATGACAAATCTAAAATTGAGTGTTATAACTGTCATAAAATGGGACATTACTCTTGGGAATGTCGTAGTAATGTTGAAGAGAAAGTTAATCTTGTTGACAACAAGAAAGATGAAGATGAGTCAACACTGTTATTAACACTCAAAGAAGAAGATAAAGATGATTGCAGCTCATGGTATCTTGACAATGGAGCAAGCAATCATATGTGTGGCCAGAAAGATAAATTTGTGGAGATAAAGAAGACCGTGAAAGGTAATGTGTCTTTTGGAGATACCTCAAAGATCCAAATTGAAGGGATAGGTACAATTCTGATATCCTGTAAAGATGGTGGTCATAAATTGATTACCAATGTTTATTATGTGCCAAAATTGAAAAGCAATATTTTGAGTTTGGGTCAACTTCTTGAAAAAGGATATGATATTCATATGAAAAATATGCATCTTTGGCTAAGAGATTCAAGTAACAACTTAATTGCTAAAGTTCATATGGCAAAGAATAGGTTGTTTCCTTTGAATCTTCAAACTATCGATGCAAAGTGTTTGAAGGCTAATGTGCAAGATGACTCATGGTGTTGGCATATGAGATTTGGGCACTTGAACTTTGAAGCGCTCAAATCAATGGGAGACAAGAACATGGTTGATGGGATACCGCCAATCAACCATCCAAATCAATTGTGTGAAGCTTGTCTTCTTGGAAAACATGCAAGGAGGAGTTTCCCAAAGGAGACTACATCAAGAACAAGTAAGCCACTCCAACTTGTTCACACCGATGTGTGTGGTCCAATCGATTCACCTTCTTTTGGTAAAAGAAAATATTTCTTGCTCTTTGTTGATGATTTCAGTAGAAAGACTTGGGTATACTTCTTGAAGCAAAAATCTGAAGTTTTTGTTGCCTTTAAAAATTTCAAAGCACTTGTAGAAAAAGAAAGTGGCTATGAAATAAAAGCATTAAGGTCTGATAGAGGAGGCGAATTCACTTCAAAAGAATTTAATGACTTTTGTCAATCTCATGGAATTCGTCGCCCTCTAACGGTACCTTACTCGCCACAACAAAATGGAGTTGCAGAAAGAAAGAATAGAACAATTCTTAATATGGCTAGATGTATGTTGAAAGCTAAACATCTACCAAAAGAATTTTGGGCCGAGGCTGTTTCTTGTGCAGTTTATTTGAGCAACAGGTCTCCAACAAAAAATGTACGAGATCAAACACCTCAAGAAGCATGGAGCGGAAGAAAGCCAAGTGTTAAGCACTTGAGAATCTTTGGGAGCATAGCCTATGCTCATGTTCCACATCAAGGGAGAGCTAAACTTGACGATCGGAGTGTCAAGTATGTGTTTGTTGGCTATGACGCAAGTTCAAAAGGCTACAAATTGTACAATCCAAGCAATAACAAGGTGGTGGTGAGTCGTGATGTTGAATTTGATGAAGAAGCATCATGGAATTGGGAGGCTCCAGAAGAAAAAACATATGATTTTCTTCCATACTTCGGAGATGAAGAAGAACAGGAGACAATGGCACAGGATGCAACCCCGCCTCCTTCACCAGCAAATATTGCATCTCCATCTTCTCAAGAGAGTTCAAGTGAAAGACCACATAGGATGAGGAACATTCAAGAACTCTATGATGACACAGAAGAAATTACTAATTTTGATTTTTTGTGTTGTCTTTTTGCTGATAGTGAACCAATGAATTTTGATGAAGCTGTTACTGACAAAAGGTGGAGAAAAGCCATGGAGGAAGAGATCCAATCAATAGAGAAGAACAACACTTGGGAGTTGATAACTCTTCCAAAGGACCATCGAGCAATTGGAGTCAAATGGGTATACAAGATGAAGAAAAATGCCCATGGAGAAGTAGAAAGATACAAGGCAAGACTTGTGGCTAAAGGCTACAAACAAAGGCATGGCATCGACTATGAAGAAGTTTATGCGCCTGTTGCCCGCATGGAGACAATCCGTCTATTGATCTCTTTAGCGGCGCAAATGAAGTGGAAGATCCATCAACTAGATGTCAAATCGGCATTCTTGAATGGATATCTTGAAGAAGAAGTCTATGTTGAGCAACCATTGGGTTTTGTGGTTAAAAATCATGAAGATAAGGTGTTGAGGTTGAAGAAAGCCTTATATGGGTTGAAGCAAGCTCCACGAGCTTGGAATAGTCGCATTGACAGATACTTTCAAGACAATGGGTTTACTCGTTGTCTCCATGAATATGCTCTTTATATTAAAGTTCATACTAATGGAGATATTCTGCTTGTTTGTCTTTATGTTGATGATCTCATTCTAACGGGTAACAACCCAGTTTTATTTGAAGCTTTCAAGAAAGCTATGTCCCTTGAGTTTGAGATGACGGACATAGGGCTCATGTCATATTACTTGGGCCTAGAAGTCAAGCAAATGGAGGAAGGCATCTTCATATCTCAAGAAAGCTATACAAAGGAGATTTTGAAGAAGTTCAACATGTTTGATTGCAACCCTGTGAACACCCCAATGGAAAGTGGAACAAAATTGTCAAAGTTTGACGATGGAGAAGAAGTGGATTCCACTTTGTTCAAAAGTCTCGTAGGAAGTTGAGGTACTTGACATGTACGAGACCAGATATAGTCTTTGCAGTTGGAGTAGTAAGTCGATTCATGGAAGCTCCTACCTCCACTCACTTGAAGGTCGCTAAAAGAATTCTTCGCTACCTAAAAGGTACAATTGATCTTGGGCTATTTTATTCTTCTTCCGATAATTTTAATCTTGTGGGATATTGTGATAGTGATTATGCGGGAGATGTTGATGATAGAAAAAGCACATCTGGTTTTGTGTTTTTCTTGGGTGATTGTGTTATTTCTTGGAGTTCAAAGAAACAATCAATTGTTACTCTCTCGACTTGTGAAGCTGAATATGTGGCAGCGACATCATGTACATGTCATGCTATTTGGTTGAGACGATTATTGAAGGAACTCAATTTGTCACAAATTGAAGCCACAATGATTTGTGTTGATAACAAATCTGCGCAAGCACTAGCAAAGAATCCAGTGTATCATGATCGAAGCAAGCACATAGACACAAGGTATCACTTTATCCGAGAATGCATTACCAAGAAAGAGGTAGAGCTCAAGTATGTGAAATCTCATGATCAAGTTGCGGATATTTTTACAAAGCCTCTCAAGTTTGAAGATTTTCAGAGATTGAGATCAAGCCTTGGGGTAAAGAAGAAAAATCAAAATTAAGGGAGAGATTTGTGGAAATAAATCTTGGCAGCAATTAATTTTGCAGCCATACTTGTTGAAATTACTAGCCACCAATGTGAAAATTGGTAGCCATCAATGTGAAAGTTGGTAGCCACATTTGTGGAAGTAGGTAGTCAAAGTTTGGTATAAGTTTGGTATTAGTTTGGTAGAGTTAGGCAGCCAATTTTTGTTGAAATTGGCTATCACATTATGTCATTAATGATGTAAACAAGTGTTCAAAAAAAAACTCTATAAATAGAGTAGTAATTGAACACTTGAAGACACACCAAAAAAAAATAGAGAAGCAATAGAGAGTAGAGAGAGTAATCCACAAACTACTTCTTAGTTTGTGAGAAAATAGTGTGCAAATAATATTATTGTGAGTTGTAAGAAATAAAAGAGTGTTGAGTAGTAGTCTTTTGACACTACCAAGTTTTTCATCAATATTATTGTATTACTTATTCGGGTATCATATTTACCCATTTTAATATTTGGTGTCGTTGTTACTCTCTTCCTATTGCTATTTAGTTTGGACATTATCCTGGGTGTGATTATCATTTTGTCCAACAGATTCTTCTTTACATCTTGAAGGATATGCTGATGCGGATTTGGCTGGTTGTCCTAATTTTGTCGCTCTGGTTGGTGCATGTTTCTTGGCACATTCTTGATATCTTGTAATTGTAAGAATCAATCACGTACATCTAAATCATCTACAGAGGCTGAGTATCGTGTTATGTCGGTAGCAAGTTCAAAAATTATTTGGCTACAATGGCTATTATTTGAGTTTGGTGTCACTATTTCATCTCCTATAGTACTACATGTTGATAACACTAGTGCAATTAAAGCACCCACTAACTCGGTGCAACACGAAAACACAAAGTGTATAGAGGTGGACTGCCATTACATTCGACAATTAGTTATCAATCGTCTCACCACTCTACAGTACATTCTTTCTCATGATCAACTTTGTTTACAAAGACGATACCATGAGCACGGCATCAATATCTTATCTCCAAATTACTACTTTGTGATCACCAATATAAATTTGAGGGGGGATGTTCGGAAAAGCTATAATTGTATAGTAATTAGAAAATAATTTCTTTCTTAGAATATGACTGATTTACTAGATATATATTTATTACCTTGTATACTCCTTCCTAGAATAGAACTCTTACCTTCCAATTGTATATCTATAAATATTTGCTTTCTATGTATCATTGATGAATAGAGAATTTTTCAAAATATCTTTTGTCTCTCTAGCACATGTATCTGCATCATTAAAGAATATATGTCGAGTGGTGAGCATCAGTATATTAAATGTATGAGTATTTGATAAAGTGGAATAACAAATAATTGAAAAAAAGGATTGCAGATATATATATATATACTCAACTGAATGTGAAGAAATAAAGAAGTGAAATCATTAAACGCTTTACAAAATACTTTCTCATTTCTGAAGTCAACATAATAAGTGATATATAAAATACACTTTAACTCTATTGAAAGATTCTCTAATCGACAACCATCACTATGAGCTATGTGATGATATTGCGTCTCGCCCATACTACCAGAAATGTCCAATACCTTATCTGGGTATAGAACACTTCGACTAAGTGGATTCATTAAGCTATGACACTTACTTTTAAAAGCAAATAGAAAGAATATCAAATTTATATTTTTTGGGAATTGGTTGGGCTGTGTTCCTATCTATTAATAGGATTTCGATTTACACGACCTGTTGCGGCAAATGCTTGTCAAAAAGCGTTTGTAACTAATCGTGTAGGGGATTTAATTGTATAGCGATATCTGAAAACATATCGGATCATAAAAGCCCACTTTCTGAAGATCTTTTCCTTCTCTTCGGGATCAAACATCAAGTGCAAAAATTCGATAGACGGCTCATTTAGGATAGATGTAGATGAACAACACCCCCCTAAATATCCTCTTTTTACCCTAAAATACCCAAACATTAGTCAATTTATCTTCTCTATTCCATCTGAAGACTGGGTTGATTTGAAACTTCCAGCTTCCATGGCTACGATAAATTTGAGCTAAAGCACGCATTAATTTTTTTTCTAACTGGTCGAATTGAAGCACAATCTTTTTCTAACACCATCTAATTGTTCTAAATCGGAATGATGTTGTTGAACATTCTGATCAAGCTTTACATGCTTGAGCTTAATTGTTATACATCAAACTATACATGCTTGAGCTCGAGTACTACTGTTCTCTATGTGTTTCTTAGTTTGATTTTAATTTCTTGTTACAAGTCATATCAAGCATTTAAGTTAATCAACTGGTTAAAGTTACTATGAGATTATTAATATTTTCTGAGATTTTGCTTGACGGTAAATGTTACTGAACCCTAGTGTTTGAGTTGGTGTGTAGTAACAAAGTACTTTAGACTTGCCAGGACGTCCTATATATGAACTGCTTGGTGGATTTGATAAGACATTACTTTAGTTTATTCCTCTTGCTAACGAGGTTGTTGTTTATCAATTGATTCTTTAATTTAGTTGTGATATGAAATATTATATCTGAACTAGGTACATGATGGGACCATGGTTGGTGCTTTTCTATTGTCTCTCTATTTCGAATTTTAGTCACCTAGATCTTAGTGAGTAAGATATGTAATTGGCATGTTAATTTTTTGTCGTCTAACCAACTACCGCCATATGTGTTGCATACTCATTCAAATGGTGAGCTTGTTCAAGAAATGAACACATTGATCCAGAAAGTTGTCATGTTTTGCATTAGGAAACAACACTGGCTTAATTGCCTTATTTTCTCCATTGTTGTTGAACACATTTTTTCTATTTTGATATTTCATAGTTTCTTTTACCGCTACAAGATAAGAAACTGGATATATTAGATTGTTCTTATTTTAAGTGAATGACATTGTTTTGAGTTTGATAATTCTTCTTTACTACCTTCAGACTTATTTATCTTCTGAATTTTGATTTTGATGTTATAAAAGAGGGTTAAATTGTGAATTAAGGTGAATTTATGATCAATTTTTAGTTATTATCTTTGCCGGAAATAACAAATGCCACAAAATATGCTTTTTTCTAATGTAGCTTTAATGACAATAGTAAAAGCCGCTAGATAAAAACCGCTAAAGGTAATTACTTTTAGTGACAATAATAAGGGTCTTTACGGGCACCCGACACAAATGTCACTGAAGACTTTAGCGACACTGGATTCAATGAATTTAATTAAATGCCGGTAAATGTATTTGTGGCAATAACTATTGCCACTAAAAGAAAAATTAATTGTCGCTAAAGGTATCTTTTGGTGTAGTGCAAGCACTGTAAAATTTAAGAAGTAATAGTAAGCCAAATTTGAATAAACACTACAAGAAGTAGGGAACTTACCTCTTTCAATTTTTTGTTGGCATTTTTACATTATAAAATTTGGAGGAGTTCTGTCAATTTTGGAAGAGAACATGTTCCTTTTTAGCAATGACAACATAAGATATAAAGGAGGTTGTATAGATTTAGTAGAATATAGAGTGGTGTAATTAATTTTCAAAATAAATTGAGAGATTATAGTTTGCTAAGTGATTTTAATGAGCAGAAACTTTTGGATTTTCAAAATTATGAATGTTACGAGCTATATTAAATATACATATAGATTATATGATGATAATTAAATTAAATATACATATAGATTATAGATGATAAATATTATTAAAATAGATATTTTAGTTAGGAATTAATCAATGAAAGTGCAAAAGTCATTCACATTTTTATTAAAATGATACAACTAATATTTAAATTAAAGTAATTAAATATTTTTAATATTTTAATTTAAAATAGGGATAAAATCGTAATTCAACTTTTAAATTTTTTGTTCCCTCTTATAATAATAATAATATGTTGTTCTTTGCTTCAATAATATTGATGAAGTAAAATATGCATGACCGAGGAATGAAAAATAAAATATATTTATTGTAAACAAGCTCATAATTTGGGCAGAGTCCAACTTATTACCTTCTACTACTTGGATTTAGAGTTAGAGTTGAATAAGGCTTAAATTGTATCGCATCAAGCTTATTATAAAGCAATCGTACTTATTATAAAGCAATCGTAATTAAAAAAAAAAACTATCAGCAACATGGCCGGCCGATCAAAAATCCCCTATTTGCCCGGAGATATTATCAACTCGATCTTCTTAAAGCTTTCTGTGAAAACTCTTTCACGATTCAAAAGTTGTTGTAAATCATGGCATTGTTGGGTTGATGACGCCGACTTCATCAAGTCATATCTACATAACTCATCTATCGATATTAGTCGTAAAAAAATTGTCTTGGTTAGTTTCATTCCAGCTCTACATACAAGAAAACACAAATATGTAATTGTGTCAACGGAAGCATCAATTAATGCTGATTCAAAAGTTGTATATTTGAATATCCCAGAATTCTGTTTTAACTATACTTTTTTACAAGTGTTTTCATGTAGTGGCTTGGTCCTAATGACGTCATACGATCCTGGCTATAGCATGACATTATTCAATCCTGCAATTGGAAAATACAAACTCATTCCAAATTCTCTGAATAAAAATCGTTGTTCGACGATATCTCCAATATTTGGTTTTGCCTATGATTTTGTGGCTGAAGATTACAAGGTTATATGTGCACATTACTTGATAAACAAATACTTCAACGTTGTTGAAGTATACTCGATTAAAGATCAATGTTGGAGAACAATTCACAATACCTTTCCAATTTCCCCAGATGGTTCTTCTCACACGTACCTAGACAATGATCAAGTTTCATTAAACGGTGTCATTTACCGGATGTCATACAACAAGACAGTTATATCTTTCGATCTAGTAGATGAAAAATTTATTGTAACACCAGTGCCAAGAACATGTGGGGAAATGCCGACATTACATGCATTGGGTGATGGCGTCTGTGTTTTTACAACTGTTGGCGAGGAAAATTTGATTTGGTCGCTGGAGAAAGATAGGTGGAACTGTATTAACAAGTTTCCTACTTTTGACTCACTCACTCGAATGTCTATATGGTCAGATCTTGAACCAGCAGGTATCTTCCTATATGTTAAGGAGAATGGGAACATACTATGGACAAAGTATGATGGTTTTTTTATTGAGTATAACCCGCGAAAAAATGAATATACTGAATTTGAATTGACACAAATTCCTTACATTGGGACAAGTAAGGCTTTGTATGTGGAAAGTTTAGTTTCCTTGAAGATTTCATGGGATTGAACTATAGGTAGCAATTTCTACTAGTATTAATTAATTGAAGAATATTGTTTCTGTTTGATTAATTTGTGGATGATGATATATATATATATATATAGTAGCAAGATTTGAATGTGATGTTGAATTTCTACACAACAAAGTCATTGATTTTGCACCGTAACATGACTCTAAAATAATTGTATACTTTTATTGTTTTAAAGTATAGTAAGTAAAATTAAGTAATTATTTTGATGCTTCAAATAGTAATAGTTTAATAATTTGACTATGTTTACTTGTCATGATGCGTTTTTCAAACGTTAATCTGATTATTTTTACAATTAATTAAATCTATATTTTAAACTAAAATATTAGATTTAAAAATTATACGGAAACTACATAAATTGCAAATTTTTTTCCACTCTTTGTGTGTGATGTTGAAAGTGACAACATTGACACCTAGTCTTCAACTGTTGTTACAAAGATGGATGGGTACAAAGGGAAATTACCAGAAGCTGAAATATACACTTTTTTTTTCTTGATTGGAATTTTTGTTTATGTCCTTTAACCAATTCACACGTACGTAATACATAGTTACACTCAAATAATTGTACAGTTTTATTGTTTTATAGTATAATAAGTAAAATTTTAATTAATTATTTTGATGCTTCAAATAGTAATAGTTTAATAATTTGAATATTTTTAATGCGTTTTTCAAACGTTAATCTGATTATTTTTAAAATTAAATTAGATTATATTAAATTAATATTTTAAACTAAAATTTTAGATTTAAAAATTATACAAAAACTACATAAATTGTAATTTTTTTGCATATCAATATGATGAAAAAAATACATAATAAAATGTTAGTCAATATTCTTATAGTTTGACTCTAAAAATGAAACTATCACAACTAACAAGGGACGGGAGGAGTAATGAACAAAGTTTGAGTGAGATTCTACGTCAAACAAACTCAATATATGCTTTGTATAACATTTAGAGTTGGTTGTGAACTAAACCCTTCCTAGTTAGAAGATGGCTAATGATGAAGACGTTTTTTTAGGACTAACTAATTTAGTGTATTTTACGTCTAGTGTATTTTACGAAAGGAGAAAAATGTTACTCTTGGCTTCTTAAAAGATAGATCAAATAGATTCTTAAACTCATTATATATACAATCGAACACCTTTACAATATAAGACTAGGAGAATATGTATAACATATACGTATCTGATACAAAATGTGCCCTTATTGGCCAACATCATAACACTATATATTAGTGTTGAGTTGAGCTGAAATTAGTTTTGATTATTGACAGATATCGACAAAAAAGCCTAGTCCTTAGCAATTCACAATTAGTTTTTGAGTCTTTTTGTTCTTGAGTTATAACCTAATTGTTTGCATACAAGTTTTGTAATTGATTATCAGAGTACTGTGTTACAATTAGTCCTTTAGATTATATAGTTGTAAAATAAAGGCTACTTTAGTTTAGTGGAGTTCTTTCTTAAGGCAAATTCTAATAGGAAAGATTGTGGATTTTTAATCTGTTGAACAAAGATGTTTTCACGATATCATTAAGTTTTGGTGATTGTACCCTGTCTATCAACAAATGGCGATGCAACCAAATCCTGATGATAACTATGACTTGTTGCGTAGAAATTCAATATCACATTTTTACATAAAAATTGTTCCATATCAAATTCAAATCTTACTTCTATATACCATTATATATTCACAAATCAATTAAAGAAAAGGACAACACAAATTATATAAGCTACTTCAACAGAAACAATAGCAATGTTCTTCAATTAATACTAGAAACTGCTACCTAATAAGCACATATTTGGAAAATTAGAAATTCGTATGTCATTATGTTGGAATTTGTTAATCCCATGGAATCTTCAAGAAAACTAAATTTTTCACCCACAAAGCCTTCTTTGCAATAAAGTGCCCAACTTGTGTCACCTTAAATTCAGTATATTCATTTTTCCTCAATAAAAGGAGCTTTATGTTCCCATTGTCTTTACTCCTTACCTGCGAATAACAACCAATGACTAGGCTTTCCAATAAGTGAAACTAAAGTAGGGAACTTGTTGATACAATTCCAGACAATTTTACTATCTTTCTCCAGCGACCAAATCAAAATGACCCGATCACCCAATGCATATAATGTCAGTTTTGTCCAACATGTACTTGGCAATGGCGTTACAATAAATTTTCCGTCCGCTAGATGGAAAGATATTATCATGTGTATTGTGAGGTTATATGTTATTATGTGAATAACACAGTTTAATGAAACTTGATTATTGTATAGGTATCGATGAGAAGAATCATCAGGGGTACAGGAGAAGTATTGCGAATTGTTCTTCAACATTGATTTTTAACCAAGTATACTTCAACAAACACAAAACGTAGATGCCTTAGACTATCGTAAACACAGTAATATGATTTATGTAGATGGGACTTGATGAAGTCAGAGTCATCGCCATGATTTGCAGCATACTAATTAGCATATGCACATAGTATTAATAAAAGTAACAAAAGGGTGACAGAAGAATTTCTCATATATTTATGATGGTTTACTAAAGAAGAAGAGTTAGAAAAAAAAAAAAAAAAGAAACAAAGACAAAAGACCATGCATGTATCAAGTGTGCAACTCTATGGTTTTCCTAATATTGTTTTTCATTATCTTAATAAAACTAAAGGAAAATGTCATAATTAGAAATAGAAGCATTCTGCAGATATCAGTGACTGGTTCAATTAATCTGCTGCCTATATGAAAGATTTTTCTGTGATTATTCTTGTCTAGCGTTTTCCAAGTTAGAAATTAAAGTTCTATGCTTGGTGAAGAAAGAACCAATAGTCTCTAAAAAAGCTCACTTTTAATCATCTTCACATTTTATGATATCTTAAATATAGTCTTCACTTTCTAAAGTTCATTGCCATGTTGGGCAAATTTGATATCTGGAGAACTACAAGGGGTTCCTAATTGGATTTACCAGTGAGGATTTCATATTGGCTACAAATTTTAAATTTACCAGTGAGGATTTCAAATTGGCTACAAATTTTATATAGTAACAGGGGATAAACGCACGTTTCCAAGACTAGTACAGATAAAAAGAGAGAATGCTAAAGTGAGTAAACACATTTCACAAAAATTCTGTAAATTTGGTTCCTACACTATACTATTGAACACTAGGTGAGATTGTTGTGGTGACATATTCCTATACTAAAATGAAATAAGCAGATGAAAATAAAGGCATGGTCTTGGAAAGGAGAAAAAGGAAAGAAATGAAAAATGACACAAGAACTTGAAAATACTGGTTAACATCAACTATTCATCCTAGAGTGAGTATGAAATACTGGTGACTTTCACATCATTACTTAACGAAAACAGTTACATAAGGTTTAGTGCTAGAAGAACAATTAATATTCCTTAGCCAAGTTTTGTGCGATCAGTTAATAATGTCCTTGTAAATGGAAATATTGTATCTTCTCATTTTGCTATACGTACACCAATGACAGGAGGCTTCCCAAATGGTGCTTTGATGATTCCTCACCAGTGCAGGGACCCAGTCCTCTGCAGAGTTGAAGAACTGATCTTACCAGGGAGAAGTACAGACAACTGTAAAAGCTGTTTGTGTCAGAGAAGTTGGTGAGGAGCAGTGTATCGCTCCAATCAGAATTGTCTAGGATATTTTGTTTGTTGGACAACATATCTTCAAAGTATATATCAAACAAAACATCATGCATTCACCATTCATTCAAAAAAAACATACTAGCAAGGATCAAAACAACAAAAGATCAATTCAAAGGGGTTTCAGTTCTTCTAGTGATTTTCTGTTTTTATATTTGCTTGTAATTGTTCTAAATTGTAAGATTCGTTTTGAAGTGATTAGAAACGTATCGAACCTTGGGTGTTTCATTGTAAGAGTTTTAGTTAAGGTTAGCTTAGGCTCTTACGGAGCAGTGTTGTATCTGCTCATGCTCAGCTGAGCAATAGTGAGTATTGCTTAGTGAAGAGGCTAACAGGTTAGTCTCTAGGTGTGTAACCGACTTTTACTTTTGCTTGAGAGAAGATTAGTGAAAGTGGTTGTTGAAAAGTCCTGTTGAGAACAGGTTGTGGTTTTACTCCCTTGAGCAAGGAGTTTTCCACGTAAAAGTGATTGTCTCTTTTACTTCTGTCTTTGCATAATTACTATTTACTGCTTTATAGTGTTACGGGGACCAGGTTCCATCTTAGTTTCGTGGACGCATACATTTCTACAAGTGGTATCAGAGCTTAACTTTTCACGTTGGTTAACACCAAGAAGAGAAAGATCCTGAAGGAATGACTGCTCCACCAAATCTGGAAGAAGGGCAATCATCAACAAGGCCACCCCGCTTCAATGGTCACTACTATGGGTGGTGGAAGAATCGAATGCATGATTACATCAATGCTGAAGACTCTGAGCTGTGGGACATTATTCTGGATGGATCGTACATTCCTATGAAGGAGGTAAAAGATGGAACACTTACCACCTATGTAATGAAGACCAGAAAGGAGTACACCGAGGCTGATCGTACGAAGATTGAAAAGAACTTTAAGGCGAAAAAGATTTTGGTATGTGGTATTGGTGCTGATGAATATAATCGGATCTCTGCCTGTGAATCCGCAAAAGAAATTTTGGATTGTCTTAAAACTGCACATGAAGGAACAAAAAGGGTAAAAGAATCAAAGATTGATATGCTTACTACTCAATATGAGAATTTTGTGATGAAGGAAGGTGAAACCATTTTCGAAATGAACTCTCGTTTCACAGCTATCACAAATGAGCTCAGAGGACTTTGGAGAACCAATTCCTACATGCAGGCAAGTAAGGAAGATCCTCAAGGTTCTTCCAAAATCTTGGGAAAGCAAAGTGGATGCAATTACTGAGGCACAAGATTTGATGACATTGCCTATCGATGAGCTCATAGGAAATTTACAAACTTATGAGATGAATAGGAAGCAAGGAGCTGCTGGAAAAGAATCAAAGAAGTAAAAGAACATCGCTTTGAAATCTTCACAAAGTGAGATGTCAGAAGATGAAGTTAAAATGACATACTTGACAAACAGATTTCAAAAAATTATTAAAAACATGGTGGCTTTCAAAAGAAGGGGACTACTAGCAGAATGGCAACATCAAATGACCTATGTCACAGATGTGGCAAACCAGGTCACTTTATGAGAGACTGTCCAAATCAAAAGCAAGAGTCTCATGAAGTGAGATATCGTAAGAAGGACCTGGTCCCAGATAAATTTTGAATGAAGGCGCATGCTGATCAGATGGTGAAAAAGGCCTTTGCTGTATGGGGTGATGATTCAAGTGAGTCAGGGAAGAAACTGAAGAACATGAAGATGTCTCGATGTTGGCAATCGAAGATGATGAAAGCATCTTCAACCAAATGTTCTCATTGATTGGCAAGATCAGATGATGAGGATGATACTTCTGAGGTAACTCTTTTTGAATTAAAAGATGACCTAGGAAATATGTCTGCTAAAAGTCTGAGGAAACTTGCTGCGTTATTGATTGATTCAGTAGATGAAAGATCAATTGAAAACTCGAGCCTAACTGAAAAATAGAGCATTTTTTAAAATGAGAAGGTAGCTCTTCTAACACAGATTTCTGAAATAGGTAGAAGGATAGGGATACTAGAGTCTAACCATCATGCTGACGAAGAACAACCTAGTACTTCTAAACATGATAAAAGAAAGCTTAGTATTTATGAAGAAGTGTTGGAGAACAAACTCAAAATCTCAGAGAATAAGTTAGTAGCTTCTCTTGAAACAAATTCTCAGCTTCAGAAAGATCTTAAGAAAATCAAAGAAGAGTTAAGTCATTCTCTAAAATGGACTGATTCTTCCAAGATTCTCTCAAATCTCTCTCAGCAAAGTTTAAATGGAAAAAAGGGCCTAGGGAGAAAATAAATAGAACCAACATACAATCCACATAGCAAATATGTGTCAGTGGCTGATAACTTTCTATGTACTCATTGTGGAAGAAATGGTCATGTGAAAGAAAGGTGTGATAAACTAAAAGAAGATAAGAAGAGACATGTGAAATTTGTAAAATCAGAAAGTTATCAGACGAACAGGAAGCAAGGACCTGGTCTGTGTGACGAACATATCAAAAAAATTGGACATGCTAAAGAAATGAAAAAATGAACTGAGTCTCGTCGTCATTATAAAAACTTCTCACCTCTTTGGGCTGGTAGATTTCTTATCAAACCATTTGATAGTTACTTGGAACTCCGTGTGAAGTGGGTTCCTAAAACTAACAAGTGATTCTTGTGCAGAAGAGAGGAAGGAGTCAGTGCTGGTACATGGACAGTGGATGCTCCAGACACATGACAGGCGATACCTCAAACTTCCTCTCTTTGCAGGCACACGAGGGTGGTGGTGTGTCTTTTGGTGGTGGCAAGAAAGGTTCTATTCTTGGAATTGGAAAGATAGGCAAGTCTGACAGTAACTCAATCAACAATGTGCACTATGTTAAAGGGCTCAAGTACAATCTTCTGAGTATATCTCAGATGTGTGACAGAGGAAATGAAGTCAAATTCATGGCAGACAAGTGTTTTGTGACAAATTGTGTAACCGGGAAGGTGGTAATGTCTGTTACAAGAGTAAGAAATATGTATGTGGCTGATCTAGAATCCATAGAAGGAGATAATCTCTCGTGTCTAAGTGCTCAAATAGATGAATCTGAGTTGTGGCACAGACGTCTTGGTCATGTAAGTTCTACTCTTTTAAACAAACTTATGGCAGGGGACCTGGTCCGCGGACTACCTAAAGTGAAGTTTACAAATGGTAGAGTTTGTAATGCATGTGCAAAGGGCAAACAGACAAAGTCCTCATTCAAAGCCAAGAAAGAAGTCAGTACATCAAGACAACTTGAATTGCTTCATATGGACTTGTATGGTCCAATCAGAGTGCTGAGCAGAGGAGGCGAGAAATTCATCCTTGTTGTGGTTGATGATTTTTCAAGATACACCTGGGTAATGTTCCTGAGAACAAAAGATGAGACGGCTGGGCAACTGATGGTTTTCTTCAAAGCCATTCAATCAAAGTTAAATTGCAAGATTGGTAGCATAAGATCTGATCATGGCACTGAATTTGAAAATGCTCAGATTGTAGGCTACTGTGGTGAACATGGAACAATTCACAACTTTTCAGCACCTAGGACTCTCCAGCAAAATGGAGTAGTGGAGAGAAAAAATCGAACACTAGTGGAGATTGCAAGAACTATGTTGATTGACTCTAAACTTGCTATGAGCTTCTGGGCTGAGGCTGTCAATACTACCTGTTATGTGCTTAACAGATGTCTTATCAGGTCTATTATCAAGAAAATCCTTATAAGTTAATCAATGATAAGAAACTTTCAATAGCTCACCTTAAGCCATTTGGTTGCAAATGTTTTGTTCTGAACAATGGGAAGGGTGATCTTGGAAAATTTGATGCCGGAAGTGATGAAGGTGTGTTCGTAGGCTATACGTTGTCAAGTAAATCATATCGAGTGTTCAATAAGAGAACAAAATGTGTGGAAGAAAGTGTACATGTCAAATTTGATGAAGGCAGAATGAAGGATGAAAACTGGGATGAAGATGAGCTAGAAGAGTTAATTGAAGCTAGAAAAATCATTCAAGAAAGTGAAGAACCTCAGGACGAATCAACTAACGGACCTGGTCCTCTGAACAGTCATAAAGATACCAGGTCTCGTGATTCAAATAACAGTGAAGAAGATATTGATGCAGATAGAGAAGAAGGGATTACTAGAAAGTCTGGGTGGAAATATCAATATTCACATCCACTAGGCAATCTGATATCTCCTTTAGAGTCCGAAATTCAAACAATATCAAAGGCGGTCAATCTGGTGGCATTCTCAGCATTCATGTCTCTGATGGAACCCAAGAGTATCAAGGAAGCGTTGAAGGATCCTGACTGGGTAGTCTCTATGCAATAAGAGCTTCATCAATTTGAGCGAAGTAAACTCGCTGGGTATTTAGAAACAAACTGGATGAAAATGGAACCGTTGTCAGAAACAAATCAAGGCTGGTGGTGCAAGGGTACAATCAAGAGGAAGGAATTAATTATGAAGAAAAATTTGCTCTGTTGCTCGAATGGAGGCTATCAGAATTTTAATTGCTTTTGCTGCACAGAAGGAATTCAAATTATTCCAAATGGACGTGAAAAGTGCATTTCTAAATGGAAATATAAAGGAGGAGGTGTGTAACACCCCGTAGTCAAAATAGATCAAAAATTAGTTTTGTTTTTCAGAAATATTTGCAGGTGCACCAACGGTGGCATCGACGGTCCGTAGGACAGACGACGGTCAGTACTACACAACCGTCGATAGGATCACAAACTCCCAAAAACTCAGTCGACGGACGGACCGATGGTCCGTAGGTCAGACAACAGTCTGTAGTCCATGACCGTCAATCAAGACCCCCATTCACCCACTCTCTGACAAGATCTACGGATGACCAGCACGGTCCGTAGGTGGACCTACGGTCCTTAGGTGGAAAATTTGCAGACAGTTAAGGGGAAATGCAGTTGGGTCAACTTAAAATGATAATAACTCTTAGAAAAACTTGAATTAGGTGTCCCATGACCTACACACAGATACATAATTGAATTATATTTCCATAGCCACCAACCTTGCTAAAATCAGACCTCCGAGTAAAATGTTATGCCCATTTTAGTAAAAACCTGTCGAACATGCCCTGATGACGGACCCAACGACGGGGCATCAGGCAGACGACGGACCGTCAGTCCTGGTCGTCGTTTGGCCCGACAACAACTTTCCCAGGGGTCTTTTTGACCTTTCCCACTCCATTTAAACCCTAAGTTACATCATTTTGACCCTAAATCATCATATTTTAGTCAGTTGTAAGCCTAGAAACATAACTAAAACATATCTAAGTCAAATCATTAAATCAAAACCTAGAAAATTAGAAGCAAGAGAGGAGAAAAAGCTCAAGAACCCTAGTTCAAGAACACCACAAGTTCCAGCCCCGAAACTTAAGTATTTTTCCATGGATTTCATCACCAGGTATGTGAGATTTTACTAGTGGGTTCTTTTCACCAATTGGGTCCCTAGTTTTCAGTCAGATTCTTGATTCTCTTATCATGATTAAACCTAGGGTTTCTAGAACTTTGATAGAACTTCATGATTTAGTTAAATATGTTCCAAATCAGATTATCATGTTATTACTCAGATTATCGCATGAATTTTAGAACCCTAGCTTTGTATTTCTTTAGTTCTTGAATTACACATGCTAGGTCAGATATTTCAGTTACTTCAGATATACATGCCTCAGTTATAAATGCATAATTACCAGATTAATTATTGCATTGTCAGTTTGCATGTTCAGTTTCGAGCTATCCAGTATTTACAGAAATTCAGACATAAACCGTAAATTTACAGAATTCATTGGGTGTAGCATAATACCGAGTTGGACTAAGGTTTAGCGTACCCAATAGTCCCAGAACTACTAGCCAAGTAGGTTGTAAGTCCCCTTTGTGAGAAATCAGTTTAGTGATCACGCCAGCATGCCTTTATACCTTTGGCAGGGTATATTGGGTCCTCTCGATGGGGCGTATACATCGGACTCCACATTTAGCTCATATGGTTTTATTATCGATTATTAGTAGATCCCACAGATCTGTCAGACTCTCTGCATTGACCATTTATCAGTATATTCAGTATTCAGTTTCAGCATGTTATAAATTGGTCATTGCATCCTGTTAGCTCAGAATTCAGTTTATCATGTCAGATTATTATACTTGTTATTTTGCTTGTTCAGTTATGTTTTATTTCAGCTTTACTCTATCCTACATGCTCAGTACCTTTCAAGTAATGACGCATACGTGCGCTACATCTTCTCATGATGTAGATTCAGGTTATCAGCATCCAGATCACGCATAGATCAATTTCCCATCTCCAGTTCAGCAGATTCAGTGGTGAGTCCTCATTCTCCGAGGACAACAATCATGAGTTTCATTTCAGTCTTTAGTCATTTAGTTTCAGTTTTTACTAGATTTAGCTGGGGCTTGTCCCAGTATTTCTAGTCCAGTTTAGAGGCTATTTTCAGACATAGTTAGTTTCAGCTTAGTAGTGAGTTAATATTTCTTTGTATTAAACTCATTAGTTTTTCATATATCTCAGTTTTAGCATATGGGTATTCCCCATCTTTTCATTATAATTTATGATTTAGCTTCCGCAACAGTTTATTATCTTTAGTATGCTCATGATCATGCCAGCATGGTTAGCTTGGGATCACTTGTGGTCCTAGGTTCCGTGTCCGCGTCTCGGGGGTAGCTCGGGGTGTGACAAAACTTGGTATCAGAGCACTAGGTTCAAGAGTCCTAGGATGTCTGAAAAAGCCGCACTAAGTAGAGTCCTTTTCATGGGTGTGAAGTGCACCACATCTAATGAGAGGGAGGATATGAAGTTTTTTAGTAAAAACTTCAATTTCTTGTTACTCTTATCATGTGTAAGATATAATCAAATTCCATTCTAACCTGACGTTGTGCGCTTAAGATCACGCCTTCTTGTAGAGCTTAGACATGGAATGCTAATGCACGCAATGCTAACGCAGTTCCTCTAGTATCAGATAAGGAAGTTTAAATGTAGAGTTTCAGAACGGCAATTCAGCTTTTGGCTCAGAGTATGACCAACCAGAACAATGCAGAGTTTGTGATTTTGTTAGGATGAATCCGCCTAAGTTTTTAGGGTCGCAAGTTGGTAAGGACCCATATAAGTTCATTGATAAGGTCAAGAAAATTTTTGGTGTGATGTTAGTAACTCGTAGTGATAGGTGAGATTGGCATCCTACAAACTCAAGGATGTGACTCACATATGGTTCACTCAGTGGAAATACAACAGACATGACTTTGTATTTTATAACTCAGTTTAGCAGTCCAATTCAGTGGTAGTCCAGAAACTCTCTCAGAACCTTTCTCAGTCTCTACTCCAGTCGGTGACCCAGTTATAGCTAGACGGGTATACATAAATTACCATGTCACAGTATATCAGAAATTCACCTCAGCAGATCTAGTAGAGTTAGAAATGGTAGACTTTGATGTCATTTTAGGCATGTATTGGTTACACTCATGTTATGCCACAGTCGATTGTATAACTAGGATTATTCGTTTTCAGTTTCCAAATGAACCAATCTTAGAATGGAAAGGTAGTAGCTTAGAGCCTATGGGTCGATTTGTTTATTATCTTAAGGCCAGAAAGATGGTTCTCTCAAAATGTGCATTGACTATATATAGTTGAACAAGGTCACAATCAAGAATAAGTATCCCATCCCTAGGATTGATGACTTGTTTGACCAACTTCAGGGTGAGAGCCATTTCTCAAAGATAGACCTTAGATCGGGTTATCACCAGCTTAGAGTCAGAGATAGTGACATTCCGAAAACAACCTTTAGAACTCGATATGGTCATTATGAATTTGTAGTTATGTCGTTTGGACTAACTAATGCTCCTGCAGCTTTCATGGATTTGATGAACGGAGTGTTCAAATAGTACTTGGACTTATTCGTTATCGTTTTTATTAATGATATCCTCATATAGTCTAGGAGTGAGGAAGAACATGCAAGTCATTTGAAAGTCGTTCTGCAGACTCTCAAGGATCGCCAATTATTCGCTAAGTTTAGTAAATATGAGTTCTGGTTGCAATCCGTTGCTTTTCTTGGTCACATTGTATCTAGCGAAGGGATCCGAGTGGATTCGCAGAAGATAGAAGCAGTGAAACAGTGGCCCAGACCTACCTCTGCTACATATATCAGAAGTTTCTTAGGTCTAGCGTGTTATTACAGAAGGTTTATGGAAGGATTTTCATCCATAGTCTCACCATTGACTAGGTTGACTCAGAAGATGGTCAAATTCCAATTGTCAGATGATTGTGAGAAAAGTTTTGCAGAATTGAAAACTAGATTGACTACATCTTCTGTCTTGACTCTACCAGAGGGTTCAGATGGTTATGAGATCTATTGTGATGCATCCAGAGTTGGCCTAGGTTGTGTGTTGATGCAGCGAGGTAAGGTGATAGCTTATGCCTCTAGACAACTTAAGGTTCATGAGAAGAACTATCCAACTCATGACCTCGAGCTTGCAGCAGTGGTGTTTGCACTCAAGATCTGGAGACACTACTTGTATGGTGTTCACGTAGATGTGTTCACTGACCATAAGAGCCATCACTATGTGTTCACCAAGAAGGAGTTGAATCTTCGCCAGAGGAGATGGCATGAGTTCCTTAAGGATTATGATATGAGTGTGCATTACTATCCTGGTAAGGCGAATGTAGTAGCAAATGCTCTTAGTAGATTATCTACGGGTAGTGTAGCCCATGTTGAGGAAGAAAGGAAGGAGCTAGTGAAGGATGTTCATAGACTTGCTCGCTTGGGAGTTCGCCTTATGAGCATATCAGACAGCGGTGTAACATTTCAGAATGAGGCAGAATCGTCTTTGGTAGTGGAGGTTAAGGAAAAGCAAGACAATGACCCAATCTTGCTTGAACTTAAGGGTGCAGTCCATAATCAGAGAGTGGAGGTTTTCTCCCAAGGGGTAGATAGTGTACTTCGCTACCAGGGTAGATTGTGTGTTCCTGATGTGGGCAAGTTGAGACAGCATATTCTTGCACAAGCCCATAACTCTAGGTATTCTATTCATCCAGGTGCCACAAAGATGTACCGCGATCTGCGAGAAGTCTATTGGTGGAATGGCATGAAGAGGCATATAGCAGATTTTGTGAGTAAGTGCCCCAATTGCCAGCAAGTCAAGGTAGAACATCAGAAACCAGGAGGTATGACTCAAGAGATTGATATTCCTACTTGGAAGTGGGATGTGATCAATATGGATTTCATCACAGGGTTACCTCGTACTCGCAGACAGCATGACTCCATTTGGGTGATAGTTGATAGGATGACTAAGTCTTCTCGCTTTTTAGCGGTCAAGAATACAGATTCGGCGGAGGACTATGCCAAGCTTTACATCAATGAAATTGTGAGGTTGCATGGGGTTCCTTTGTCTATCATCTCAGATAGAGGTCCTCGGTTTACCTCTCATTTCTGGAAGTCATTTCAGAAAGATCTTGGTACTCAAGTTAACTTTAGTACAGCATTTCATCCACAGACGGATGGGCAGGCAGAGCGTACCATTCAGACCTTAGAGGATATGTTGAGAGCTTGTGTGATCGATTTTAAAGGTAGTTGGGATGATCAACTTCCTCTTATTGAGTTTGCCTACAATAATAGCTACCATTCCAGCATTCAGATGACCCCTTATGAGGCTTTCTATGGGCGTAGATGTAGATCTCCTGTTGGTTGGTTTGAAGTAGGTGAAGCAGCTTTGATAGGGCCAGATTCAGTCCTTTATGCTATGGAGAAAGTGCAACTCATTAGAGATAGACTTAAGACAGCCCAAAGTCGTCAGAAATCTTATGCAGATGTAAGGAGAAGGGAACTAGAGTTCCAAGTTGATGATTGGGTTTTTCTAAAAGTCTCACCTATGAAAGGGGTGATGAGATTTGGAAAGAAAGGGAAGCTCAGTCCTAGATATGTAGGCCCTTACAAGATCTTGAAAAGGGTTGGCAAGGTGGCATATGAGATAGAGTTGCCAGAAAAATTAGCAGTAGTGCATCCAGTCTTCCATATCTCACACTTGAAGAAGTGTGTGGGTGATCCAACCTCTATAGTGCCATTGGAGAGTGTGGCGGTGAAAGATAGTCTTTCTTATGAGGATGTACCAGTTGAGATTCTTGACCGTCAGGTCAGAAGGTTGAGAAACAAAGAAGTCATTTCAGTCAAGGTTTTGTGAAGGAGTCAGTCCGTAGAGGGAGCTACTTGGGAAGCAGAAGCAGCCATGAAATCCAAGTATCCTCACCTCTTTCCTTTCGATTCCACTCCAGCTTGAGGTAATAGTTCCTCTTAAGTTTTCCAGTCATTCATGCATAAATTCAGTCTTAGAATCATGTTCCCTCAGTTTGTACTTGCATTTTCAGCGTATTTGCATGTAGTCGGAACTCAATTTAGTCAGAAACTCAGTTCTCAGTGTTTAGTAGTGGGTTTGCAGCTCTCTCCTCTATTTCAGCTAGTTTAGTCTTCATTCGAGGATGAATGTTCCCAAGGGGGATATAATGTAACACCCCATAGTCAAAATAGACCAAAAATAAGTTTTTCTTTTAGAAAAATCTGCAGGTACAACCAACGGTGGCATCGATGGTCCATAGGACAGACGACTGTCCGTCCTGCACAACCGTCAATGGGATCAGAAAGTCCCAAAAACTCAGCCGGGAAAAATTGGCTAAGTCTTGATCGACGGACGGACCGATGGTCCGTAGGTCAAACTGCAGTCCGTATCCCGTGACCGTCGATTGAGACCCCCATTCACCCACTCTCTTACAAGAGCTACGAATGACCAGCACGGTCCGTAGGTGGAAAATTTACAAATAGTTAAGGGGAAATACAGTTGGGTTAACTTCAAATGATAATAACTCTTAGCAAATATATTATCATGACCTACCACAGATAGATAATTGAATTATATCATTACCCCAGATAGATAATTGAATTATATTTCCCACCGACCTTGCTAAAATCAAACCTCCGAGTAAAAAGTTATGCCCATTTTAGTAAAGACTTGTCGAACAGGCCCTGATGACGGACCCAATGACGGGGCGTCAGGCAGACGACGGACCGTCAGTCCTGGCCGTCGTTTGGCCCGACAACAACTTTCCTAGGGGTCTTTTTGACCTTTCCCACTCCGTTTAAACCCTAAGTTACGTCGTTTTGACCCTAAATCATCATATTTTAGTTAGTTGTAAGCCTAGAAACATAACTAAAACATATCTAAGTCAAATCATTAAATCAAAATCTAGAAAATTAGAAGCAAGAGAGGAGAAAAAGCTCAAGAACTATAATTCAAGAACACCACAAGTTCCAGCAGTTCCAGCCCCAAAACTTAAGTATTTTTTCGTGGATTTCATCACCAGGTATGTGGGATTTCACTAGTGGGTTCCTTTCACCCATTGGGTCCCTAGTTTTCAGTCAGATTCTTGATTCTCTTATCATGATTAAACTTAGGGTTTCTAGAACTTTGATAGAACTTCATGATTTAGTTAAATATATTTTCCAAATCAGATTATCATGTTATTACTCATATTATCGCATGAATTTCAGAACCCTAACTTTGTATTTCTTTAGTTCTTGAATTACACATGCTAGGTCAGATATTTCAGTTACTTCAGATATACATGCCTCAGTTATAAATGTATAATTACCAGATTAATTGTTGCATTCTCAGTTTGCATGTTCAGTTTCGAGCTATCCAGTATTTACAGAAATTCAGACATAAACAGTAAATTTACAGAATTCATTGGGAGTAGCATAATACCGAGTTAGACTAGGGTTTAGCGTACCAATTGTCCCAGAACTACTAGCCAAGTAGGTTGTAAGTCCCCTCTGTGGGCAATCAGTTTAGTGATCACGCCAGCATGCTTTTATACCTTTGACAGGGTATATTGGGTTCTCTCGATGGGGCGTATACATCGGACTCCACATTTAGATCATGTGGTTTATTACAGTTATTAATAGCTCCCACAGATCAGTCAGACTCCCTGCATTGACCATTTATCAGTATATTCAGTATTCAGTTTCAGCATGTTATAAATTGGTCATTGCATCCTGTTAGCTTTGAATTCAGTTTATCATGTCAGATTATTATACTTGTTATTTTTCTTGTTCAATTATGTTTTATTTCAGCTTTACTCTATCCTACATGCTCAGTACCTTTCAAGTACTGACGCATACGTGCGCTACATCTTCTCGTGATGTAGGTTCAGGTTCTCAGCATCCAGATCACGCATAGATCGATTTTCTGATCTCCAGTTCAGCAGATTCAGTGGTGAGTCCTCATTCTCCGAGGGAAACAGTCATGAGTTTCATTTCAGTCTTTAGTCATTTAGTTTCAGTTTTACTAGATTTAGCTGGGGCTTGTCCCAGTATTTCTAGTCCAGTTAAGAGGCTATTTTCAGACATAGTTAGTTTCAGCTTAATAGTGAGCTAATATTTCTTTGTATTAAACTCATCAGTTTTTCATATATCTCAGTTTTAGCATATGGGTATTCCCCATCTTTTCATTATAATTTATGATTTAGCTTCCGCAATAGTTTATTATCTTTAGTATGCTTATGATCATGCCAGCATGGTTAGCTTGGGATCACTTGTGGTCCTAGGTTCCGTGTCCGCGTCTCGGGGGTAGCTCAGGGCGTGACAAGGTGTATGTTAAACAACCTCCAGAATTTGAAGATTCAAAATTGCCTGATCATGTGCTGAAACTGGATAAGGCATTGTATGGGTTGAAACAAGCTCCTCAAGATTGGTATGAGAGACTATCAAGGATTCTGTTAAAAAATGAGTTTGTCAGGGGAAAGGTAGATAATACCTTGTTTCTAAAAACTAGAGGTGAAGATCTGTTGATTGTGCAGGGTTATGTTGATGACATAATTTTTGGAGCAACTTCAGATGAATTATGCAAGGAGTTTGATGAGTTGATGAGCAGTGAGTTTGATATGAGCATGATGGGGGAGCTTACATTCTTTCTAGGTCTGCAAATCAAACAGTCCTCACAATGCACCTCAATATGTCAAGGAAAATACATCAAGGAGCTGCTCAACAAGTACAAAATGCTGGATGCAAAGGTTCTGGATACTCAAATGAGCACAAGTGCAAGGATTGACAAAGATGAAGCTAGCCAAGAGATCAATCAAACAATGTATAGAGGGATCATTGGATCACTTCTATATCTGACAGCTAGCAGGCCTGACATTGTGTCCAGTGTATGGATGTGTGCTAGATTACAAGATGCACCAAAGGAGTTACATCTGAAAGCTGCCAAAAGGATCCTGCGATATCTGAAGGGCACGCAGGACCTGGTCCTCTTCTATCCTACAAATAATTCTTTTGATCTTGTAGGTTACGCAAATGCTGATTATGCAGGATTCCTAGAAGATAGAAAAAGTACATCTGGAATGACACATTTCTTGGGATCATCTTTGGTCTCTTGGGAAACGAAAAAACAAAACTCAGTGGCCTTATCTACGACAGAAGTTGAGTATGTCGCTGCTGCTGCCTGTTGTGCTCAACTTCTTTGTATCAAGAAACAACTCAAGGAATTTGGAGTGCTAGCAACAATAATTCCTCTGATGTGTGATAATATGAGTGCATTAAATATGGCAAAAAAATCCAGTGCAACACAAAAGAACCAAGCACATTGATGTGAGGCATCACTTCTTGCGTGACAATGTAGAAAAGATAAATGTGGTGATGAGATTTTACAGTACTGAAATACAAGTGGCAGACATTTTCACTAAGCCATTGGGAAAGGAAATCTTTCTTAAGAACAGGTTGAGATTTGGAATGATCAATCTCACGTAGCTCTTGAGCAATGCTGCTCAGAAGAACCCTAAATTGACTATGTTTAGGGGGACAGTTATCTATGTTATAATTAAATTCATGTACTTGAGAATTCAAACATTGTACCTTACTGCAGGTATACACTCAAAAAATAAATAGCTGAAGGGATGATATCAATTATACAAAATTTGAGTAAACAAAACATAAGAAGGACCTGGTCCCTCATAAGGTTAGTATCATTTAATACTAGACTGACAACTCTATGCATCATTGCCATGTGTCCTTGTCCAGTTCGTCGTGTCAGTTTCAAACTTCTTGTTTTTAAATTCGAAGAGTCATTACTGTTGAGGATCATATATCTTTTTCTTTAAATATCTCTTTTTTTCTCTCAACAAAAATCACAAAATCTTTCTATAATCTTGCTCTCTGATTCTTTTTTCTTTCTTCTAAAGATTTCTCTCCTCTAACTTCAATCTCAAAAATGTCTAAGTCAAATTTTTCATCTCATGGTCTTATCTCCCCACAAATCGAAAAACCTAGTTCATTCGATTTCTCAATTCCTCTTCGAGAAGATTCATCAGTAACCCCTATGTGTGTAGATGGAACACAAACTGGAACTGTCTCTCCCTTAAATCTAGTCGAAGGAGGATCTGCACCACCTAGACTGGACGGAGCACTGTGTTCTCATACATTGGTTTTGTCTGAGGGAATATCACAGTCATCTGAAACGCAATCTGTGGCTAAGCCAAGTTCCAAACTGGGTTCTGAAGAAATTGATGGTGCATCCATGGCACTGTCATCCTCGATGTCAGAAAGACTATTTGAAGGTGATCTGCCAGAAGAAAAGGGGACAGAATCTTGTATTCTTGTCGCTGGAGCAGAACTGGTTGCTATACAAAGTCTGGCGTCACTTAAAGACGAGTCTCATACTTCATTATTAAACGAGGAGTTCAGATCCCCGGAACAGTTATCATCTAAGGGACAACCCATTTTTTGTCATACTCTCAAATCATTTGATATGAATCTTGAAGAGGAGGAAGAAACACTTCTCAGATGGAAAAGACAAGGCACACGAGGCAGTAACCTTCCTCTTGTCGAAGAAGTGGGTCAAGTAACTGATGATATGCTGCAGACTTGGGTAGATAGTGATGAAGAACGAAAACAAAAAGGAAAGGGAAAATTGGTTCAGTCTGATAAGGAAAAAGGTAAAAGAAAATATGGTACTCGAAGTGCCACACAAAAGGTACTTGGAAGTGTTATGGTGGTAAATGTTATACAGACTCAAAGAAGAAGGAAACAACGTAGTCAAAGATTGACTCAAGAGGAACCTGCTGTTGATCCGCTCCCCATTGAGGACAGCAACTCCAAATCAGAGGATGGTTCAAAGTTTGTAGCAAAGCGAAGGAAAGGGTTGGGAGTAAAACGGGAGAAGAAGAAGGATGCGAGTAAAAAGGGTTCAGGAAATCCCCCGGTAACGAAAGTTAAAAGGAAGATGATTCAAAATAAAGGGAAATATGAAGTGTCACCCGTAAAGGGACCTGGTCCCAGGGTAAAAGTTGAAAGACAAAACCTGTCAAAAAAAGAAAGGGTGGAAAAGATGAAGTTACAAAAGGTACTGAATGGTCGCGTGTTCGCGCAAGACATTCTGACGGAGCATGGAATGGGAGCTCTAGTTGATGTTGTGGCAATAGAAGAATGGGGACATTTGTTTGAACCCCCTGTTCCCTACCTCCACGAACCAGAAGTATGCGAGTTCTATTACAACATGAACTTGCTTGAAGATGGAGGTATTGCTACATCAGTCAAAGGAGTCAAAATAAGTCTGAATGAGGAGACATTGGGGATCATTCTGAGTGTGCCCACTGCCAGGATTAGAACCATTAAAGGATTTAAACCTTATACAGCATTCAAAAAACAAGCCTCAAAGAACGGCGAATCCAAGAAGGCAGGGTACCCAAGAAATACCTAAAAGGAGAGTACCAATTGCTTTTTGAATTGTCAATAAGGTCATGGTACCCAGGTCTGAGAAACGCACAGTTGTATCTGTTGCAGACCTCTTTCTGATGAAGAAACTGAGCGATCTTGATGAAAGAAATCTCCCAGCACTAATGCTTGAGCACATATATCGGGTTATGACTTGGAAAACATGAAGTCATAGTATTCCTTATGGGTACCTTCTGAACTAGGTGTTCAACCACTTTTAAGTGCCTTGAGGGTTGGGAGTACCAGATACTGTCAAGCAAATGTTCTCCAGATCCACTCTTCGAGACTGTGAATGTATTTAAGGGGAGGCACCAGGTCGTTCCCAAGTTGCAGGTTTATTGGAGCAACAGTCTGTTCTCAAAAGAGAGGTGGATGATCTGACAGTGCTCGTTGCAGATAAGGAGGTTGAGGTGGTTACTTTGAAGTCAGAACTGCAAAAGGTGCTTTCACGAGGACCTGGTCCTGATCAAGTTGATGACTCAGAGTTACGCATGTTGAGAGCTGAGAATGATCACTTAAAAGCTACGAATGCCTCGTTGACTGAGGAGGTTCAAGATCTCAATAAGTAGCTCATTAAAGCTCATGAAGATGCAAATGAGCGAGTGATGTTGCTTCTGCGAACTCTTCAACCCCCTCCCCCTCCGTCCTAAAAGTGTCTTGTTGTATCCTCATGTCCCTTTTGTCCTTGGTTTGGCCAGTTTGTGGCATGATGTCGTTTAGTTGATCACTGGACAGTATTATGGTGATCAAATCTTGTTATTATCTTATGCACTGTTTTGTTAATGATAATCATCTCTTTCTGCTAAAATTCATGCGTTTAAGTGTGGCCATGGCTATGAATTCTCTTGTGCTTGTTATTTAATTTTGACGTATGTTTACTGTCCCACCTTCTTGATGATGTCAAAAGGGGGAAGATCTGGTAGTAGTTGTTAACATCTGATAGTAGCTGATAAATTGGGCATGGTTTTAGGGGGAATGAAGATTGTCTCAATTAAGGGAAATAATCTCTATATAATACTTTAAGTTGATCGTAGCTATTTTAGGGGGAATGAAGATTGTCTAAATTGAGGGAAATAATCTTTATATAATGCTTTAAGTTTGTTTTGAATAAATTTATGTGAGGAACAAAATGCAGGGATGGTTTGTCATCATCAAAAAGGGGGAAATTGACATGAGGCTTCCCAAATGGTGTTTTGATGATTCCTCATCAGTGCAGGGACCCGGTCCTCTGCAGAGTTGAAGAAGTGGTCTTACCAGGGAGAAGTACAGACATCTGTGAAAGCTGCCTGTGTCAGAGAAGTTGGTGAGGAGCAGTGTACCGCTCCAATCAGAATCTTCTAGGATGTTTTGTTTGTTGGACAACATATCTTCAAAGTATATATCAAACAAAACATCATTCATTCATCATTCATTCAAAACAAAACATACTAGCAAGGATCAAAACAGCAAAAGATCAATTCAAAGGGCTTTCAGTTCTTCTAGTGATTTGCTGTTTTTATATTTGCTTGTAATTGTTCTAAATTGTAAAATTCATTTCGAAGTGATCAGAAACGTATCGAACCTTGGGTTTTTCATTGTAAGAGTTTTAGTTAAGGTTAACTTAGGCTCTTACGGAGCAGTGTTGTATATGCTCATGCTCAGCTGAGCAATAGTGAGTATTGCTTAGTGAAGAGGCTAACAGGTTAGTCTCTTGGTGTGTAACCGACTTTTACTTTTGCTTGAGAGAAGATTAGTGAAAGTGGTTGTTGAAAAGTCCTGTTGAGAATAGGTCGTGGTTTTACTCCCTTGAGCAAGGAGGTTTCCACGTAAAAGTGATTGTCTCTTTTACTTCTGTCTTTGCATAATTATTATTTACTGTTTTATGAGTTACGGGGATCAGGTCCCATACAGTCCTACAATCAATAATACTAATACTAATGTATGTAGTCATATCCTTCTGTCAACGTGTGTGTGTAAGCTACGACGAAACAAATATTTAAATGTGATATGAGATTAAACTCTACTATATATGAATTTAATAGTCATGTGTTTTGTTAAAAGGTATATTTTATGTATTATGTCATACATATATATATTATATAACTTGACGTCTACTCACATTTATGTTCTCCAACTTTGACACTAAAACTTGTATAAAGTTGAGATTCTAAGCTGAAAGGTAACAAAAGAAATTAGTGGCTTGATTATCAGGCGAAGCTTTTACATTGATCACCCCAGGACGGATTCGCTATAGCCTATATATAAGACAAGTTACGGTGATAGTCACACAAAATCAGTGACTTGTTGTGTACAAATTCAACATCATATTTTTACATTCAAATCTTGCTAATATATATATATATATATATATATATATATATATATATATATATATGTATATATATATATGTATATGTATATGTGTGAAGCTCAAATATAAGATCTAAGTTAAACTTAAAATAAAAAATTAGCTTAAAGTGGAATTCGAACACTAGTCTAGAGGGGGTAACTCTAGCTTCTACCAATTGCACTAGGGCACTTCTATGCTTTTTATGGGTGCACTATTAAATATATTTTAATTTCTATCAGTTTTTCAAAATAGATATACATATATACATATCATTTTTTCGGAAGTTACTGAATGCAAGTGCACCCCACCGTAAGGTGTGGTCCGCCCCTGTATGTATATACCATTATCCTCAAATCAAACAGAAACAATGACAATAATATTCTTCAATTAATACTACTAGAAATTGCTACCTAGCTAGTCAATCCAAGGAAATTAAACTTTCCACGTACAAAGCCTTATTTGCCACAAAAGGCGGAACTTGTAGACTTAAACTCGGCAGATCATATTCAATAAAAGGTTCAAATATATTATTAAACTTTGAAAAAAAAAATCATCTATGTTATTCTTTAAAAGTTTGCTCATCTATGACGTTAAAAGTTTGCTCATTTATGTCATTTTCGTTTGAGAAAAAAGACTAATGCATGTCATTATTTGCTCATCTATGTCATTTTCATTCGAGAAAAGACTGATTCATATCATTATTTGTTTACTGAAATGGCATAGATAAACCAAACTTTTAATGGATGACATAGATAAGCCTTTTTTCAAAGTTAAATTCGGTGGCATATTTGAGTTTTTTCCTTTTAAAAAAATGAATTAATTAATGAGGTGGCTCAAAATACAAAATATTCTTAGTTTACAAATAATGACATGAATGAGTCTCAAATGAAAATGATATAAATGAGTCAAACTTTTAACGAATGACATATATAATGAGCCTTTTCTCAAAGTTTGATACCATATTTGAACTTTTCCCCTACTATTTGATGAGTCAATATCTTAAAAGGTCACTCAATTTTAAGAAATTATCTAGCAGAGTCACTAAACTTTGTTGAATATCAACAAAGTCACTCAACTTAGACAATTATATCAATAAAATCACTCAACTCAATTTATTACTAAAAAAGTTAACATAGATAAATAAATTATTTTTATGCCATGTAAATATGAACTCCCTAAAAAATAAAATTTTAAAAAAATCATCAAGAATTTTCATGAATAAACTTAATAATTATATTAGGATATTATTATATAATTAAAATATATTATAATGAGCTTTATCAAAAAAAAAAAAAAGAGAGAGAGAGAGAGAGAGAAAACCTGTAAAAATTGTCATGACAAATAATTGGGGCTACATGATTTTTTTTTATAAATATATATACATTGGCTTAATAAGTGCAACTCTGCAAATATTACTCTATTGCATCCATTGAATTATAAAAAATATTCACGTCTTGTAATCTTTTTTTTTTTTTTTTTTGCAATTATTAAGCCTATGATAATATCAGTAATATTTATTTGTAAGGTGACGTTCAACCTGATACCAATTTTAAGTGCATAATAATATTATACTAATATTTATTTCACTAATTAAATTTATTCTTACATATTTATATATTTATTTTGCCATGTCAATTTTTTTAATAATAAAATTAGTTGAGTGATTTGATGGATATAAAGGCATAAATTGAATGATTTTATTTATATAAAAAATAGTTCGATGACTTAACTAAATAAAGTTATTAAAGTTAAATGATTTTATTGATACAAAGACTTAAAGTTGAATGATTTTATTGATATAAAATAAAATTTAGTGACTTTACTAGATAAATTCTTAAAGTTGAATGATATTTGAAGATATTAACTCCTATTTGATATAAGTCTAAGTTAATAAAATCAAATATCTCTCTAGAATAAGATAAATCAACTTCGAATATAACTTGGTTAATAAAAGAATTTAAGCATTAATATTCTTCTATTAATACTACTAGAAATTGCTACCTAGAAACTCTATAGTTAGAATTTTTTCAATCCCATGAAATCTTCAAGGAAACTAAACTTTCCACGTACAAAGTCTTAATTCTCCCAAAATTAGGAACTTGTGGTGATTTAAATTCAGTATATTCATTTTTTCGCAGGTCATACTCAATAAAAGAACAATCATTCTTTCTCCATAGTATATTGCCCTTCTCCTTAACAAATAGGAAGATACCTGCTGTGAAGGAATTAAGATCTGACCATATAGGCATTCCAAGGAGTGAGTCTAAAGTAGGAAACTTGTTGATACAATTCCACCTATCTTTCTCCAACGACCAAATCAAATTTTCCTTGCCAACAATTGTAAAAACACAAACGCCATCACCCAATGCATGTAATGTCGGCATTTCCCCATATGTTTTTGGCACTGGCGTTACAATAAATTTTTCATCTACTACATGGAAAGATATAACTGCCCTTTTTAATGACATCCTGTGAATGACACCGTTAAATGAAACTTGATTATGGTCTAGGTACCGGTGAGAAGCAGGAAAAGTAGTATTGTAAACTGTTCTCCAACATTGATTTTTAATCGAGTATACTTCAACAACGTTGAAGTATTTGTTTATCAAGCAATGTGCACATATAACCTTGTAATCTTCAGCCACAAAATCATAGGCAAAACCAAATATTGGAGATGTCGTCAAACAACTATTTTTATTCAGAGAATTTGGAATGAGTTTGTATTTTCCAGTTGCAGGATTGAATAATGTCATGCTATAGCCAGGATTGTATGACGTCGTTAAGACCAAACCACTACATGAAAACACTTGTAAACATAAATAGTTAAAACAGAATTCTGGGATATTCAGATACACAACTTTTGAATCAGCATTAATTGATGCTTCCGTTGACACAAATTCATATTTGAGTGTTGGTCCCGTACGTACAGATGGAATAAAACGAACCAAGAAAATTTTTTGACGACTAATATTAACAGATGAGTTACGTAGATGTGACTTGATAAAGTCGGCGTCATCAACACAACAATGCCATGATTTGCAGCAACATTTGAATCGTGAAAGAGATTTCACATGAAGCTTTAACAAGATCGAGTTGACAATATCTCCAGACAAATAGGGGATATTTGAGCGGCCGTCCATGTTGCTGATAGTTTAGTTTTTTTTTCGTTTTTTATAATAAAATTTAAGGCTAACTCTAATTTGGTGCTTTACAATTTAAGCCTTATTCAACTCTAACTCTAAATCCAAGTAGTATAAGGTAAGTTGGACTCTACAATCAACTTCTACCTAAATTATGAGCTTATTTACCAAAAATACATTTTATTTTCCATTCCTCGGTCGTCAATATTATTGAAGCAAAGAACAACATGTAATATAGTAATAAAGTTGACAAGTTCCATAGTTAATCCATTGTTCAACTTAAGATCACGAAACTCTTCTAAACAGCTAATTAACGTAATAAAATTATGAACACTGACCAATCGACAATTTTCTAAGATTAAATTATAATAGTCTTTGAAAGTAAAACGTTTTGATTTTATTATAGTTGCAAAGTTGTAAAGTTCAAACACACGTCTAAGCTTCAAATAACTTGAAGTTGTAAACAAACAAACAAACAAACAAAACTAATTGTGTTGCCGCTCAATGTAAAGTATATAAAAAAAATGCACAGCAGAAAAGGGTGCACAACTACAAGGGTATTTTGTGATGCAGATTGGGGGTCATGTGTGAATAGTAGGTGGTGCACATCGATCGGTCACTTGGGAGTTGGAAAGATTGTGCAGATGTGCAAGAGCATTTTGATCAGGCATTGGCTCCCAGGAACAAATCAAATAATTATTTAGGTGGTCATTTTCAAACAGTCATAACTTTTAGATCAGGATGAGTTAGAGGTAGTTCTTGTTATGGTTGGAAGCTCTTGGGAAATCTTTCCAACGGCACCGAGTTTGCACGATTTCGATATCGTATGAGTGAGATATGCTTTTCGTAAGTTGGGTTGTTGAAGTAAGAAAAGTCCAATCCGAATTTAAGGAAGGGCAAACTAGTCTTTCGATTATTTTCCTAATTCGTTTTAAGGGTTTAATTGGGATAAAAAAATCAGTTTTGGAAAATCAAATCACGCTTAGGGCTTGGAGAAGAGAAATAAGAAGAAGAGAAGGGAGAAAAGTCAAGAATTCGCCAAGAACGCCAAGAACTTCGAGTGGATTTCGTCGGGGGTGATACCTATCAAGGTATGTGAGATCTTTTGTGTTGGGTTAGTTCACCCACACACCAAATTGTTTCAATTCAGCGATTCATGAGTTGCTTACATGATGAAAAGTGAAGTTCTTGATGAACATTGTTGAGTTCTCATTGATTGAATTGTTGGGTACCTAGTGGCAATTATTTAGAGGCAATAATATAATTGCCGCTAAATAGTGTTTTGAAGCAACATTTATCGGCAATTACCTTAAAGCCACTAAAAATAACCGTAATGACAATTACTTCTAAAAGCAAATAGAAAGAAATATCCTCTTTTTTACCCTAAAATACCCAAACATTCTCTTAGTCGATCTATCCTCTCCATTCCATCTGAAGACTGGGTTGATTTGAAGCTTCCTTCCATGGCTACGATGAATCTGAGCTGAAACACACATCAATTTTTTTCTAACTGCTCGAATTGAAGCACAGTAAGCGGTAATCTCTCTCTTTTTTTAACACCATCTAATTGTTCTAAATCGGAATGATGTTGTTGAACATTCTATTCAAGCTTTACATGCTTGAGCTTAATTGTTATACATCAAACTTTACATGTTTGAGCTTGAGTACTATTATTCTCTATGTGCTGCTTAGTTTGATTTTAATTTCTTGATACAAGTCATATGTCAAGCATTTGAGTTAATCAACTGGTTAAAGTTACTATGAGATTATTAATATTTTCTGAGATTTTGTGTGACGGTAAATGTTACTGTGAGTTGGTGTTTATAGTAACACACTACTTTAGACTTGTCAGGATGTCCTATATATGAACTACTTGGTGGATTTGATAAGGCATTACTTTAGTTTATTTCGCTTGCTAACGAGGTTGTTGCTTATCAATTGATTCTTTAGTTGTGATATGAAATATTATATCTAAACTAGGTACATGATCTCTATTTCGAATTTTGGTCACCTAGATCGTAGTGAGTAAGATATGTAATTGGCATGTCAATTTTTTGTCGTCTAACCAACTACCGCCATATGTGTACAGTTGCATACTCATTCAAATGGTGAGCTTGTTCCAGGAATGACACATTGATCCATAAAGTTGTCATATTTTGCCTTATTTTCTCCATTGTTGTGGAACACATTTTTTCTATTTTGATAATTCATAGTTTCTTTTACCGCTACAATATAAGAAATTGAATATATTAGATTGTTCTTATTTTAAGTGAATGACATTGTTTTGAGATTGGTAATTCTTCTTTACTACCTTCAGACTTATTTATCTTGTGAATTTTGATTTTGATATTATAAAAGAGGGTTAAATTGTGAATTAAGGTGAATTTATGATCAATTTTTAGTTATTATCTTTGCCGGCAATAACAAATGCCACAAAATATGCTTTTTTCTAATGTAGCTTTAATGACAATAGTAAAAGCCGCTAGATAAAAACCGCTAAAGGTAATTACTTTTAATGACAATAATAAGGGTCCTTACCGGCACCCGACACAAATGTCACTGAAGACTTTAGCCACAATGAATCTAATTAAATGCCGGTATATGTAATTGCCACTAAAAGAAAAATTAATTGCCGCTAAAGGTCTCTTTTGGTGTAGTGCAAGCACTGTAAAATTTAAGAAGTAATAGTAAGCCAAATTTGAATAAACACTACAAGAAGTAGAAAACTTACCTCTTTCAATTTTTTGTTGGCATTTTTACATTATAAAATTTGGAGGAGTTCTCTCAATTTTGGAAGAGAACATGTTCCTTTTTAGCAGTGACAACATAAGATATAAAGGGGTTGTATAGATTTAGTAGAATGTAGAGGGGTGTAATTAATTATCAAACTGATATTATAAATTGAGAGATTACAACTAAATGATATTAATAAGCAGAAACTTTTGGATTTTCAAAATTATGAATGTTACCAGCTAGATTACGTTTTTTACTTTACAAAATCACTTTTTAAAATGGATGTAGTGTGTGTGTATATATATATATATATATATATATATATATATATATAAATATATATATATATATATATATATATATATATATATATATATATATGATAATTAAATTAAATATACATATAGATTATAGATGATAAATATTATTAAATTAGATATTTTAATTAGAAATTAATCAAAGAAAGTGCAAAAGTCATTCACATTTTTATTAAAATGATACAATTTAATATTTAAATTAAAGTAATTAAATGCTTTTATAACATTTTAATTTAAAATAGGGATAAAATTATAATTCAACTTTTAAATTTTTTGTTCCCTCTTATAATAATACTAGTATTTGAACACGTACATTGCGCGTGTACCTCTTTCCAGTGAGCATAAGTATTTTTAAAATTTTCATCAATATATAATAAATATATTCAAAAATCAATGACATCCAATATCTAAAGTGTGGATCTTAAAGATTCTTAATTAGTACTAAATTCATTTTAATTTGACTTTATAAGTTGAAATTTGATATGAATTTGTCAAATTTTAATAGTTTTTATATAGATATTATGTTTTGATAAAAAAATAATTTAAGTTAATTAAATCCAAAAATTACAGACTTAATACACTCGTATCATCAATTAACCCTTGTCCTACCACCACAATCAATATTACATTTCTAAACTAACTTCATTTGATATGATTCATCACAATTATAATATATTTTAGTTAGAAAAGAAATTAAACATTTCTTTTATATTTTGTGAAACTGTATTGTTAAAATTGTAGTTGAGAAACAAAAAGACATGAGAAAAAATAATATTACGACATGTGAGTGACGAGTAATATAAACTCTGAAGGAGAAAGGGAGGGATAAACTATTGATCAAATAACTAAAATAATCAACTAAATTAAAGCAAAGAAAGTTAATATAATTTCATGAGTAAAATAACCAAAATATGATATTTTATTCATTCCTTTCTTTATTAACATGGGTTGTTGTCCTCCCTTCTTTCTTTTGGACGAAAGCTCCATTAAAAAATTAAATTCAAACAAAGTGAAGCTGAATAGGCAGTGAATATCAAATCACTCAACATGCCAAAGCTCATTATAAATACATTTTTTACTTTTATTGGGTTATGACGATTGTTATCAAAATTCAATATTTAATTAGCTTTACACACAAATAACTCACATGAATCTGCATGAAAATTCAATAAATTTGACCTACTATTGACAAAATAAAATAATAATAATAATAATAATAATAATAATAATAATAATAATAATAATAATAATAATAATAAAAATAATAATTAAAAAAAACAGACAAAGAATTGTAGTAACAAAAAAGTCATGTTAGAAGGAAATGTCACTTACCCTATTTGTATAGGCACAACTCATGATCTACACAGAAGCATCTCATCAATTGATTTTCCCTATGACAAAAAAATCATCTCATAATATTGACACAAAATTACAAATTTTATTTTACATCAGAGATCAAAATCTTAAATATCAATCAAACATCATAAACTATATTATAAGTAAGAAGTAAGAAACAAAATAAAAAATAACTAAAAAGAACATACACAATGCAGCATCAGAACAAATCATAGTGGAGAAGACAGGGATCATAGTATAGAGAAGACAAGAAGATATACATATATGAAATAAGAGACAAGGATCATAGTGGAGAATGTAAAGAGACAACAGTTTCTTTAGAAGATTATTAATGAATAATTATCTTTTTAGTGTATTTATTTTAAGTAAAAATATATATTTTAAGTATAATATGATATGATTATTATTTAATATTTTGTTAATTAAATATTTTTATTCAATAAAGGGGTAATATGGTAATTCAACATTATACTTTGATGCTTTCCACTTATAATAATATATGATGATATGATATATGATGTATCATATTTATGTGGTAAATCATGAACGATATAATCAACTTAATATGAAGTATCATATAAGAAGCATGAAGCGCTGTAAATTATGAATAAAAATAATATTAAAACATTAGAATGAAATACAAATGAACAAACAAGTGTTTTATCGAAATCGGAAAAATATTTTTTTCGTAAGTTTTCTGACTTTTTAGAGTCGCCACTTAATTTTGAAAAAATTAAGAAAACCTTTGTTTAGTTTTCAAAGACTTAACAGAAAAATCTAGTGTAAACATTTAAAGGGTTTCGGGGATTCATATTGTATTTTAAGAATGTATTTAAGGCACCTAAAATACCCATTACATACGGTTTTCCGGCAACTAACTAGTTTGGCTAAAACTTGATTTAACTTGAAGAAAAGGTAAAGAGTTAAAAAATTAACTTATTATGAGTTTTTGGCCAAAAACATCCTTTAAATATACCCCAAACTTAAACTACATCCTTAAAGTATTATTTCTAACAGAAAACATCCTTTAACTATACTCCAAACTTAAACTACATCCTTAAATTATCATTTTTAGCAGAAAACATCCTTTAGGTATTTGTAAGTGAATAACTTTCATCCTTTTGTTAGATATTGTCAAAAAATTAATGGATCTTACGAAAACATAAGCAGTTAACGTGATTATCAACAAAAGTTATTCTGCATAATTTCATTACTTGCTACAAGAAGTTCTTGGAAAATATAAAAAAATCTTAGAGATTGTTGCTTATGGAAACTAAAAATGATTGGAAGGTGTGAGCGTACATGATTTGCCTTTTTCGTAACGGAAAGAAGTTGGAGATTCATTATTTTTATCTTTTTCTTAGCCAATTAAATCAATAGATTTTTAGGTCAATCTAATATTGAAGTGACCAAAATATTGATTATGTCTTGTATTTGAGTTTCATTCAACATTATTAGAAGCGGAAGTCTCCATCAAATGTCGCTTTTAGCATATTCGATTGAGAAGAAACATATTTAAACTAATAATATTTTTAATTAAAATTACATGAAAATGAATGACGGTCAAATTAAAAGTTTTGCATAATTCTTAACTTAATTACGAAAAAGTTCACGATAATATTCTTGACATATCTAAGAATAATAATTAGGAAGGGACGACTTAATTTTTGCGAGATATATCGGGTAGTTTTACAAGAAATTCAATTAGAAGGATAAAAATTGTTCACTTTAAAATACTTGAAGGATGTTTTATGGTAAGAATGAAACTTTAAGGATGTAGTTTAAGTTTGAGATATAGTTAAAGGATGTTTTCCGCTAGAAATGATACTTTAAGGATGTAGTTTAAGTTTGGGGTATAGTTGAAGGATGTTTTTGGCCAAAAACTCAACTTATTATCTAAGTGATTTATTTGCAAAATTATTAATTTTAAGTCGATAAAAAAACATTTAAGGCGTTTGTGGGGATTCGAATTTTCTAACTTTAAGACTAACGACAACCAAAAAGAGCAAATAAACAAAAAAAAATAAGAGAGAGAGAGAGAGAGAGAGAGATTGGGTCCAAATCCGGGTTCTGTCCGCCTGGACCGATATTTGGACCCACCTATTTTTTAGGGCCCTTGGCCCATTTCCTTTTGGGGGCCTCAGGCCCATTCGATTGTACCTATCCTAGACTAAACATATAATAATAAAAGGTAAATACAGAAAAAATTAAAAGACGACAAGGGGGCTTAGGCCCCTAAAAATAACAGAATACAAAAATGATAAACAATGGGCCTTTGGCCCAACTCTCCAACTCCGGCCACTTTGAATTCTTCAATCTCTAAATCTGTACGCCGAATGTATGGATGGTTGGCTCGATAAGAATTGATTGGATCTCAGCCAAACACGAGAGTGCAGAGGAAATATGAGTCCAGATGGACTCAGGAGGGGAAAGTGCATGCAAAAATGAAAGAGAGAAAAATTACACTTATATTAACGCTCATATAGATACTAAACAACGAAGCATGGATAACTATCAAAATAAAGAGAAAGAAAAAAGAGAAGCATCATGTATTTGAGAGGAAAAGACAACAATAGTTATTATGTAACATGTGTGAAGGCACCACTGTAAGTAAAACATACTAAGAGCTCTTAACATGCTTAATATGATAAACAAATAAGTATGCTAAGTAGCTGTCTCCGTCTTCATTAGATCAAAAGAGGAGTGAAGCTAGATTTTTCAACTTATAGAGTCTATGAATGAAACAAATCTCAATAACAACTTAAACAAATTTCTATAAGCAAAGCAAGAATATTTATCAAAACTTTGAAGATTACCAAGATATTGATTATATGCACTGGATATGTTCAAGAAAATGATGACAATATTGTGAAAAATAGAATCTTAAATCAAATGAACGGAAACTAGGAGAGAAATTAAGAAATAAACCAATCTTAACTTAGCATAAGAAAATTGATTACAGGGGATGGAAACTTAACTTCATTTCCTCTTTCTCAAATAAAATAAGAAGGGAAGGGGGACAACTTAATCATCCAAGACAAATCAGTAGATATAAAATTTCGAAAAATTGTATATCTTAAAAGTTGATGAGAACAAGCATGTCATTTGCAAAAGGAGAACTGGACTTTTAGCATCAAGTATGTGGTCACATTATGAAGAGTTATTAACAAGTATCATGAATCAAAACCAAAGAGACATACGCCAATCCAGATAGGCGAAAACAAGACCAGATTCTACGAGATTAGTTTAACACGAGTGAGAGGCTACTGCGATAGTCAAAACAGCAGAGAACAACCAAAGCACGAATAGACAGTGAAACGAAATAACACATAGCTGGCACACACAAAAATGCAATTGAACACGCAATGGACCATGAAACGCGAGGCAAGAATTTTTTATTTTTTTATTTTTAAAAATAAGCAAGTAAAATATAAATAAGCAAAAATATATAAACTCAAGTCTAGCTTGCTTTACTACCAGTAAGACGACCATAAAATATGTAAGCTCAAATTAGGTAGTTAGAAATCTGGTCCTATTTTGGACGAAAATCACATGGATAGAACATGAACTTCAGCATTTAATGGCTTCCAAACAAAGAGATACAGGATGAAATACTCGCGCTTCATAAACAACCTGTTTTAAAATTTACCTCGTCTCTAAAATGGCATTAACAGTAAAAGAGGAATAGAGCCTTTAAATCCTATGAGATGCGAGCAGAGACTCGACGTAATCAAGCTAATACACAAGGAGAAAAAATCACAGCAAACTCACAACCAAGAAACAAAGACTACGACATTGGCATAAACTTACGATGCTTTAACTCAATAGTGTAACTAACCCGATGAAACTAAACAAAGGACATACGCCATATCCGAATGTCAACATACCCATAACAACCAACAACATATAACCATGGTGTGAATCTTTCCAACATTCAATAAAATAATAATAATATATTGAGATGAGGAGGGGGAAAACACAAGGAACAGAGACCTCAAACACTAGATGTACGAAATTTATACTTGATCAAAATGGAGTAAAAAAAAATGACACAGATGACCGACCAAACAAACTCGAGCACTGAAAAAGCTCAAATATGCAAACCACAACATCTCGACTAAAAAAATTAAGATGTTGAGAGGAGTTTACCTTTTAGGAGAAGCGAAACTGGGACGAACGAGCACCGAAATGTAACTTCAAAAAAGTAGACAATCGGAGGAACGAGACAAAAGGATTCGAACAAATATAAACTCTGGCTACCTTTGCCTCTCTTAGATATATATTATTTATTTATTTATTTTTTATCGAAAGCTTCCCCAAACCTCTCACTCTATTTTTCTCCTTGAGATAAACTCACTGTAACTATGTCTCTGTTTTTTCCCTCTTCCTTTTTTTTTTTACTTGGAAATTCTCTGAGCTCTTCCAATTTTCTCTCCAAAAAAAAAATTCCCCCCAAAACCTTCACAGAAAAGACGTTATATAGGAAAAAAGATTAGGGTTTACGAAATGGGCAAACGGGTAGATTGAATTCGGGTCCAAAAGTCCAACTTCGAATCAAACAAAAAATTTCAAATCTCACCCCAAAACAGAGCAACAAACTCTGAAGATTTTCCTATTTCATCTTATTCCAAAAGGGGAATAGGGGGAATCAACGTCCCAAAATTGTTCTAATCGTCCTTGTTACGCCAAGCGTCCCAATCCCAAAGGCGCAAGGACGAAAACGCGGAGCAAGGACATAATTTCAGACCATTGGCAGATGAAGGCTGCTCGAGCTGCTTTTGCAGAGGCACAAGACGCGTGAAGCTGTACTATTGATGTCGTTCATCTCCTTGTGAACGTTGGAGCCGCATTCTATGAACTCCTCCTCGCGTGGGGCGCGTCTAGGCATCGCTTTGCCGCTCACGCGCAGAGTCATTGGATTACCGTGAAAACGCCGTGTAATCGGATTTTCTTTCTCTGAAATCATTTTCTCCTTGCTGCCACATGCTTCTGAACTTCCTATTTTGGGGAAGAAAACAAACTGGGTCAAGGGGTGAAAAAGATTTGGGTCGGTTCTTCTGAGAAAATAAATGGGCCTGAAGAGTAAGTGGGCTGGATAAAGTTTGGAGTTGGGGTTGGATTTTGGGATGGGCTGAAGGTCGATTTGGGAATTGGGGGCTGCTAATTGGGGTCTTGGGCCTTTGAAAATTGGAAATGGGGAAAAGCTGGATGATTGGAAATTGGCCAATAAGTGGCCCAAAATTGGTCTTCTAGTTAAGAAAATTTAGCCAAATTAATTTTAAAAAAATGTAATTGGCCAATTTGATTCAAGTTTAAAAATAAGACGAGTTAATATAATTAATTAACAAGCTTCTTAAGGTTAACAAAATAAAATAATTAATTCGAATATAAACTAAAGATTCAAGATATAAGCTAAAATAATTAACCAAATATTTGTATAAAACAAAATGTTACTATTATTATTATTATTCTTTTTTTTTCCGATCTTGAACGTTGATAAAATTATAATAAATTATATGAATAATCATGTAAGACAAAATATGCTAGCTAAAACAATATAAACAACGTCAAACCTTATTTAAAATAACTCGCAATCTAAAATTTTATTTATTATTATTATTTTATTTTATTTATATACATATACTAATTTATAAAATTAATTATTTTAAATTGTCTAAACTCGAGAAGCTTGCTAGTTAATTACTATCGAGGAGGATCAAAATTGGGTGTCAACAACAAGAAACGCCAACATTAAAGCATAATGAAACAATATGAGAGACAATAGAATAGACCATGGTGTGACGCATTGAAGAGTATGGGTCGAGGTTTAATCGATTATGTTTGCATAGATCTGTCTGTGTCTTCTAAACCTAATATTTCAAGCAATGTAATGTTGTTAGTATTTTATGATTTGTAAATAGTTCATTATTTGTGTTAGAATGAACATATATGTATATCATACCTAAAACTTCCTTATAGAAGATGTTCTTTGTGTATGTTCCATTGTGGCGTTTCAGTTGCTCGGTTAAGACAAGTACTTTTGGTGTGGACATAGATATCCCTCTTGAGAGTGCCACGTACAATTGTCCATGTGAGAAAACATGTTGAGGCAAATACAATCCAACATTTGGAATTGTTTGACCTTGCGCTTTATTTATAGTAATTGCAAAGCAAAGACGTATCAATTTTGGTGGTGATGAAAGCAAGAAACCTGTTAAAAGAATTACAACAGGAAGAGATAGTAAATTTAATTTCCAATGAACTAAATTAATAAAAAAGAAACAAATTACTGCACCGAAAGTATTACAAACTAAACGACCTCAAAATGGAAAAGTCTTAGGCTGACAATCGTTGGACTTGTTATGGCAGTACGTGGACGTCGCCAAGAAAAGTTGAGTATTGGAAGATATTACAACAATAAAGCTCAATCGACTAAAGCTTTGGCCAATTAGGAAGAAATCACTTCAACTTATAAGAAAAAGTCATATATGTCTCTTCTGTGTTAGGATTGTGGCAATGCTAATTAATGCAAACATCTTGTAATAGTATGGTGTTTCTTGTGGTACCTTACCATACATGATTTTGGTAAAAGCTAATGATGTTTGTACCGTTACTGTTCTAATTGCGGACCGTATTGAAATTTTATGCGAAAGCAAACCATAGACAAACAATATTGAAGGTTTATGCAAAAGCAAACCATAGAGAGGTGGTGAAGTTAGTTGTTGTTTGGATTTTTTTTTGTAATATGCGTAGAGCTGTACTATGCCCTGTATTATGCTCGTTACTTATGGCCTTGTGATTTAGGATAGATATTCAACTAAGTATAGAGGAAAATTACAATGAAATTTTTTTTATTAGGAAACTCACAATGTCGACTATTTCAAAACATAAAGTTTATATTTAATCAGTAAAAATAGGAGGAAGATAAACAAACGACAAGCTCCTTGCGGAACAATAAAAAGAGAGTGCCTGAATTGACTATTTCAAAACATAAAGTTTATATTTAATCAGTAAAAATAGGAGGAAGATAAACAAACGACAAGCTCCTTGCGGAACAATAAAAAGAGAGTGCCTGAATTAAAATCACGATGGATTTTGTAGGACTACCTGAATCGGTGGAGGATCGAATTTGTGCAAAAATTTGAAATAATCTGCTGTTATAAGCTGCATATTAAAGAGAACCATTAGGCACAATATTGCTAACTACTTTTGCATTTGACAGAGACCCAGTCATGTAGATCACTAAGAGAAGAAATTGATAACAACTGAAAATCCATGCTTTCAGGCAGAATCAAAGAATGAAAAGATTGAATTTTACTTTACTAACCGTACTTATTCATTAACAACAATCTGAGGAGTACTTTGCTGTCCATATTCTTTTTACTTATTTAACAACAATATGAGGATTTTTTTACCAGATTTATTTGATTGAGGCACAGAAACGATAACAGATTAATGGGCAATAACAACTTCTTGGAGACATTTATATAGACGCCTGAAATATCTGAAAAGCCTGCTGAAGTTGAGTGTTGGAAATTTTTTGTCCCACTGATCGAAGAGTTTGAGCAGAAACTTGGATGATGAGGATGAGGCAACGTTTAGTTTCTGGAGAATTGAAGGAGCAACTCTACGTCTCTGTTACATTGAACATGAGGCAACAGTTGGTCTGTGGAGAATTTAAAGCAGCAACTCTATGTCTCTGTTACATTGAACATGAGGCTGAGGCAACGGTTGGTGTGCGGAAAAATAATTAGTTTGGTTTCTGGAGAATTAAAGCAGCAACTTTACGTCTCTGTTACATTGAACATGAGGCAACGATTGGTCTGTGGAGAATTAAAAGCAGCGACTCTTCGTCTCTTACATTGAACATGAGGTTAAGGCTGAGGCAACGGTTGATGTGTGGAGAAATAATTTAGGTATTATCAGCTAATTTATAATAAATTAATTTATAAAAACTGTAGGGATAAAATGGTAAATCAACTTTTGGGTTAAACTCTTCATGCTTATAATATGACTAGTTTCTGGACACGTGCAAAAATACGTGTGTTCCATTTGAATTTTTATGTATATGTTAAAATGACTAAAATACAATTAAAACATATAGTATGTAAATAACAGCTAATGAATAATATACTACAAAACTTACAAATAAATCTTTAATAATATAACCAAAAAACATCAAATTGGGGACACATTTTGATGTTTCAAATTAAATCTTTTTTTAAGCAATCTACTATAAACTTTGAGCTTTGGTTAATAGTTAGCAAACTTTCAATAAAGTCACAAATGGGTAATTTGAGCTCAAATAAATATTTAAACTTACAAGAATAAAGCATTCATAGAAAACTAAATTAAGAAGTCTAATAGAGAAGAAAAAAACACAAAAAAATAGAGAAGGAAAAAAATACAACGTATACATGCTTCATAAGACTTTGATCGATAATAATATAGATGAAAAAATAAATACAAAATTAGTACATAATATTTCGAGTTCTTATCGACTCTTTCTCCCATATCCTATCAAAATTCAAGAGTCTTCTTCATAATATACGTAGATAACATAAACTATTTGAACATACATCAATTCGAAAATATCTCAATTTTTTAAAAAGTAGCTTATCGATTATGAAATTGAAATCTAAATAAAAAAATAATTTTAAAAAAAAAAGTAAAAATAAATTATAAACAAACAAGATATCTAGCAAAATCATGGATGAATAATCATTAAAGCTACAAAAAAACTCAATAAGAAGAATGGGTTACTCCATCAATAACCATTAATTTTTTGTACGTGTCCCTACAATCCACATTAATAAAAGAAGTAGAATAATGTATATTATGATAATCCATAAGATGATATAAATATGAATACGAAAAAATGATATTTTGCATGGCAAACTACAATATACAAATATAAGATTACAAATAAATTCAAGAATTCATAAAACATCAAACCAGTTGAAAAATAGTCATCTAAAGTGATAATGATGAAAGTAAGATACAAAATATCATTATTAAAATCTTATATAATATTATTATTTTTAACCAAAAAAAAATTAATATAAATGATACCTGAAAATCGTCGAAATAATATCATCTAAAGGAAGTAATTGGTGAATAAAAAATATTCCTCCAGTAGTTAGAGATTTATAGAAATTATGAATGGAGACCATAACTTTACCTCTATAATTGATATTAAGATAAGGAAATTAAATACGATTAATGTCATAACTCATAATTGTGTATAATTAATAATTAAAAGAGAAGCTGAAAAGTTGATGAATTTGTATATTTAATGAAATAATCATGATCTTAGAAGTGGGGGAGATGGAGGGTTTTTTTTTTTTTTACTAATCAATTTAATATATTTTAATTTAATCATAGTAATTATAGATAGAGGACAAAACATTAATAAAATTATTAGACATTTAAAATCTCAAAAAAGAGAGAAAATTATATATATATATATATATATATATATATATATATATATATATATATATATATATATATATATATAGATTATAGAAAATATACATTATTAAATTAGATATTTTAATTAGGAATTAACCTAAGGAAGTGCAAAAGTCATCAACATATTAGTTAAAATGAAATAATTTAATATTTAAATGAAATAGTTAAATGTTTTATTATTAATTAAAATGAAACAATTTAATATTTAAATTAAATAGTTAAATGTTTTATAACATTTTAATTTATAGTAGAGGTAAAATCGTAATTTAACTTTTAACTTTTTTTGTTCCCTCTTATAATAATATATGATATGATATTATATTATTATGATGATGATATGATTATATGTTGTTCTTTGCTTCAATAATATTGATGAAGTAAAATATGCATGACCGAGGAATGAAAAATAAAATATATTTATGGTAAACAAGCTCATAATTTGGGTAGAGTCCAACTTATTACCTTCTACTACTTGGATTTAGAGTTAGAGTTGAATAAGTCTTAAATTGTATAGCATCAGGATTATTATAAAGCAATTGTATAGCATCAGGCTTATTATAAAGCAATCGTACTTATTATAAAGCAATCGTAATTAAAAAAAAGAAACTATCAGCAACAATGGACGGCCGCTCAGAAATCCCCTATTTGCCTGGAGATATTATCAACTCGATCTTCTTAAAGCTTCCTGTGAAAACTCTTTCACGATTCAAAAGTTGTTGTAAATCATGGCATTGTTGGGTTGATGACGCCGACTTTATCAAGTCATATCTACATAACTCATCTATCGATATTAGTCGTAAAAAAATTGTCTTGGTTAGTTTCATTCCAGCTCTACATACAAGAAAACACAAATATGTAATTGTGTCAACGGAAGCATCAATTAATGCTGATTCAAAAGTTGTATATTTGAATATCCCAGAATTCTGTTTTAACTATACTTTTTTACAAGTGTTTTCATGTAGTGGCTTGGTCCTAATGACGTCATACGATCCTGGCTATAGCATGACATTATTCAATCCTGCAATTGGAAAATACAAACTCATTCCAAATTCTCTGAATAAAAATCGTTGTTCGACGATATCTCCAATATTTGGTTTTGCCTATGATTTTGTGGCTGAAGATTACAAGGTTATATGTGCACATTACTTGATAAACAAATACTTCAACGTTGTTGAAGTATACTCGATTAAAGATCAATGTTGGAGAACAATTCACAATACCTTTCCAATTTCCCCAGATGGTTCTTCTCACACGTACCTAGACAATGATCAAGTTTCATTAAACGGTGTCATTTACCGGATGTCATACAACAAGACAGTTATATCTTTCGATCTAGTAGATGAAAAATTTATTGTAACACCAGTGCCAAGAACATGTGGGGAAATGCCGACATTACATGCATTGGGTGATGGCGTCTGTGTTTTTACAACTGTTGGCGAGGAAAATTTGATTTGGTCGCTGGAGAAAGATAGGTGGAACTGTATTAACAAGTTTCCTACTTTTGACTCACTCACTCGAATGTCTATATGGTCAGATCTTGAACCAGCAGGTATCTTCCTATATGTTAAGGAGAATGGGAACATACTATGGACAAAGTATGATGGTTTTTTTATTGAGTATAACCCGCGAAAAAATGAATATACTGAATTTGAATTGACACAAATTCCTTACATTGGGACAAGTAAGGCTTTGTATGTGGAAAGTTTAGTTTCCTTGAAGATTTCATGGGATTGAACTATAGGTAGCAATTTCTACTAGTATTAATTAATTGAAGAATATTGTTTCTGTTTGATTAATTTGTGGATGATGATATATATATATATATATAGTAGCAAGATTTGAATGTGATGTTGAATTTCTACACAACAAAGTCATTGATTTTGCACCGTAACATGACTCTAAAATAATTGTATACTTTTATTGTTTTAAAGTATAGTAAGTAAAATTAAGTAATTATTTTGATGCTTCAAATAGTAATAGTTTAATAATTTGACTATGTTTACTTGTCATGATGCGTTTTTCAAACGTTAATCTGATTATTTTTACAATTAATTAAATCTATATTTTAAACTAAAATATTAGATTTAAAAATTATACGGAAACTACATAAATTGCAAATTTTTTTCCACTCTTTGTGTGTGATGTTGAAAGTGACAACATTGACACCTAGTCTTCAACTGTTGTTACAAAGATGGATGGGTACAAAGGGAAATTACCAGAAGCTGAAATATACACTTTTTTTTCTTGATTGGAATTTTTGTTTATGTCCTTTAACCAATTCACACGTACGTAATACATAGTTACACTCAAATAATTGTATAGTTTTATTGTTTTATAGTATAATAAGTAAAATTTAATTAATTATTTTGATGCTTCAAATAGTAATAGTTTAATAATTTGAATATTTTAATGCGTTTTTCAAACGTTAATTTGATTATTTTTAAAATTAAATTAGATTACATTAAATCAATATTTTAAACTAAAATTTTAGATTTAAAAATTATACGAAAACTACATAAATTGTAATTTTTTTTGCATATCAATATGATGAAAAAATACATAATAAAATGTTAGTCAATATTCTTATAGTTTGACTCTAAAAATGAAACTATCACAACTAACAAGGGACGGGACGGGAGGAGTAATGAACAAATTAGTTGTTCTGATTTTCTATCCTTTCTTCATTATGATTGCGTCTTGGTAAGTTGTTGAAAGAAAAACTCCCATTTTCACTTATGAACTGTTGTATCATATTTAGGATCTTTCAAAACACAAGGTTCTCCATTGTTGCTAATTACCACCTCATATATTTATTAAAGAAGCATAGTTAGAAAAACTAAAGAAACAAAGAGAAAAGACCATGTATCAAGTGTGCAACTCGATGGTTTTCCTAATATATTTTTTTTTCATTTTTACACTAGCTTATTGTGTGGATCACAGATAGACCTTCTTTCATCATCTCAATCTCAAAGGTTTCAGAGAATGCCTCTTAATAAGCTTGTGAAGAAGAAGAAACTGAAAACTTTACAGATAGGACAAAAGTTGGTAAACTAGAGGAAAATGTCATCATTAGAAATAGAAGCATTCTGCAGAGATCAGTGACAGGTTGAATTAATCTATGTAGAAAAACATGTTTCTATATAGGGAAGTACATTCTGCTTTAAAAGAATTGGCTTCAGCAATATCTGCTGCCTATGTGAAAGGTTTTTCTGTGATTATTCTTTTTCCAAGCTAGAAAGTTTTATGCTTGGTGAAGAAAGAACCAACAGTCTCTAAAAAAGCTCACTTTTAATAGTCTTCATTGCCATGTTGGGCAAATTTGATATTTGTTTTCTCAGGTGAATAGATATCTGGAGAACTACAAGGGGTTCCTAATTGGATTTTCAGGTGTTAGCATCAAAGAATCCTGCTAGTGATGCTTTACATCAATTGACAAATTAGAAGGATTATTTGATTGTGGTTGTTATAATGTAAACATCCATATATAAGTGATATAAAGCTTTAAGAAAGGAAGTGTGTATGATCAAAGGTGCATGGTTTACAGCATATATACAAAGTGCAGGACAAGGAGTCGCACTCCTTACAAGAGGTATTCAAGGAGTCGCACTCCTTGCAATTGCACATTTGACCTGTCCATGCTTTGAATTGTTCACACATACCTGTCACTAATATTCAAGGGAAGCTTTCTGTTTCCTGCTATATCGAAATCTCAGAGACACACCTTAACTAAACTAAGGTCCTATTACCCCCTGAACTTATTATTTTTGTAATTTTGTGCACCTTTTTTATGGCATTCAAGTATCTCCCATGCGCCTCAATTGTGTGGGGTCACGGAGTGTGCCACGTAAAACAAAAGGTGTATATAATTACAAAAAAAAAAAAAGTTCAGGAGGTAATAGGACCTTAGTTTAGTTAAAGTGTGTCTCTGAAATTTTGGTCATAGTTTATGGGGGTACTTGTGCATTCTCAAAAAAAAAAAGGATTCATCCTTTTTTAAGCGGAGAAAATACTAAAAGTGGGGGAAAAAAAAGATTAAAAGCTGAAACACCAAAATAACCCTACAAAGTTGAGTTACTACAATAATACCATTAAAACAAGAAATAAGTTTTTTCTAATAAAGTCTAAAATCTAAAATCTAAATTATTCAACATTAAAACATGAAATAAGTTATTTTTAAAAATAAAACCTAAATTATTCATTTATGACAACATACAAAACTGGCTAATACAACATAACCTCTCTAAATTAATATAGGTGAGACCATGAAATATTATTATTTTGTAGAGGTATTATTTAATAGATAAATTAATATTTTTTGATATAAAGAATGTATCAACATCGAAAAAATTGTTTAGGGATGAAATTTCAATAATTTGAAAGAACCCACTTGTGGAAACGTTATTCATGAACTTGAAGTTATGATTATGATCTCGGTTATCTCAATAAAATGGACGTCAATAACCTATTGGATGAGTACAAATGATACATGTTCAGAGGTTTAGAGCTTAAAACAAATTGTGGATATCATTGGAAAAACAATGTTGAAGATAAAGGGTATGTTTGGTATGAAGGAAAATATTTTTCATGAAAAATGTTTCTTGGAAAATAAATAGATTTATGACTTATTTTCTACTGTTTGGTTGATGAGTAGAAAATATTTTTAGGAAATGATTTTTAGTGTTTGATTTATGAATGATTTTTTTTTAGAAATATCTTTTATTTTACTAGAGTAGAAAATAATTTTTGAAATTGAAAATATTTTTTTAATTTTTTTTTTGGGGGTGGGGGTGGGGAGTTGGTGGGTAGGGTTGAAAAAATAAAAATTTAAAGTTGAAAATATTTTTTAAAAATAAAATTATTTTTTTGGGGTGGGGTGGGGTGGGGGGAGGAGGGGTGCGGTGAAATAACAAAAATTTGAAGTTGAAAATATTTTTAAAAATAAAACGAAAATTTATTTTGGGAGGTGGGGTGTTGGGGGCGGGGGTCGAGGTAGGGGTTAAAAAATAAAAATTTGAAATTAAAAGTATTTTTAAAAACAAACTTAATTTTTTTGGGAGGGATGGTGGTGGAGGGGTATGGATGAAAAAATAAAAATTTGAAGTTGATTTTTTTTTTTTAAAACAAACTTAAAATTTATTTTGGGAGGTGGGGTGGGAAGGTCTAGGGTAGGAGTGAAAAAAATTAAAATTTGATGTCAAAAATGTTTTTTAAAAACAAACTTAATTTTTTTTCGAGGGGGGAGGGGCTGGTAGGGGAGGGGTCGAGGTTAGGGGTGAAGAAGTGAAATTTTGAAGTTCAAAATAATTTTTAAAAACAAAATCTTTTTTTTTGGAGGGGGAGGGGGCAGGGGGGGGGTTGCCGGGGGTGGGGTCCGGAATCGGGGTGAAAAAATAAAATTTTGAAATAGAAAATAATTTTTTAAAAAAGCACATTTTATTTATTTGAATGGGGGTGGAGGGATGATCAAGGTCGGGGGGAGGGCAGAGTGAAAATATAAAATTTTGAAATTGAAAATATTTTTTTAAAAATTGATGTTTTTCAAAAAAAATAATATACTTTATAGTTGGATGAGAGTTTCGAAAAATATTTTTCTTAACTTCTGAAGTGAAGTCATTTTCTTAATTTTGATAAAATGAGTTGATTTGAAAAACATTTACCGAAACTTGTCCCAACCAAACATGAGAAAATTGGAAACCTTCGTACCAAACACACTCAAAGTTGAAACACTTTGGAACTAGTTACGAGTAAGGAAACACCTGCATCTAGAACTCTTCATAATTTTATGATGCAATTAAGAAAGACGAATCGAAACTTTTGAATGCAACAAAAAAAGTAGAAATGAACTTTAATTAGATTTAAATTTTAATAAAAAATAAAAATTAATAGAATCATATTTCGCTAAATTTTCTTAGATGTTTGTATTTCTAAAAAATTATTACTTTATGATATTAACGGGATCATATATTTATATAAGACACTTCTAAAAATATATTATCTCATTATCTTATCGAGATAAATAATTTTTTTTATTGACCCAAGTTGGGACCAGAGAAAATTATTATCTCATAGAGATTATTAATTAACCTAGTATTAAAAAGTGGAACCGGGTAATTTCTTCAAATACTTGGGTAAAATATGAGATTCTAAGCTTAAAACATTGGTGGTGAAAAAGAGAATATGAAAACTATTGGGGGTGGCAGTGTAATTTCGTAAAATAGTAAGGTGAAGAAAGTGTGATCCATCAGAATACTTATAAACAGAATTTCCCGCCCACAAGATGTAAACCGCCATTAACAAACTTCGCAGTTGATCTTCATCAGCCATAACTTTACACCATTGAACAAACAGAATTTGCAGTTGAGCTTCCAAAATACACCATTGAAGATGAGAGCTCCAATTGTAGAGGTTCATTGGGAGAAAGGAGAAGTTCCCATTGATCTAAAATTCGCCATTGAAGAAATTTCTGTTCGTCTAGAAGACCTGAAATCCACCATTGAAGCAGTTTCTACTGATCAAAAAGATCTAAAATCTTCCATTAAAGAAGTTTCTACTAATCAAAAAGATCTAAAATCGGCCATTGAAGGAATTTTTACTCATCTAAAAGAATCCAATCCACCATTGAAGATGAGCACTCCAACTGAAGAGGTTTTTAGGGAGAAAGGAGAAGTCTCCACTGATCTAACATCCAATCCGATGAGCACTCCAGTTGAAGAGGTTACTATGGAGAAAGAAGAAGTCTCCTCTGATCTAAAATCCACTGTTGAAGAAGTTTCTAGTGAGAAAGGAGAAGTCTCCACTGATCTAACGTCCACTATTGAAGAAGTTTCTACACATCTAAAAGATTCCAATCCACCATTGAAGATGAGCACTCCAACTGATGAGGTTTCTAGGGAGAAAGGAGAAGTCTCCACTGATCTAAAATCCAATCCAATTGAAGAGGTTTCTAGGGAGATAGGACAAGTGTCCACTGACCTAAAATCCGCCATTAAAGAAGTTTCTGCTCAACTAAAAGAATCCAACTACGAGGATTGGATTTTAAGGTTCACTAACCTGACGACATTGGTGTACAATTTTGGCGATCAGCATTTCCCGTCAAGTACACAACAGAGAACCGCTGACATCGAGCATCAAGTTGACTTGTGCATGGAAGTCCTCAAATCAGTTCCTGAAGGTATGGATTATCCAGAAGAAGAATAAAATGCATTCAATCTTATTTATCAAGTGAGTTTAAGTGGTACGAATTCGTGCAGGGAAGAGGCAATCAAAATATGAACGTTCAATGTTCGAGTATCTAAAAGGAAGGTTTTATGATGCGGTTCCAGGTGTTTATAAGAAGAAAGCACAGTGTCATCTACAGAAATCTGTGAGTGAAAGAAGAATTACATATTTAATGTGTTGTTTATTGTTGAATTTACGTTTGGTTTACTTCTCATTGTGCCTTAATTTTATCTACCAGATTGATCTTAATCCGCATCTGCGGAATGCTTGGAATAGCATTGCCAGTTGCTTTACCAAGAAAGGGGATTTCATTAGAGCTGAAAAATGCTATCAGATTGCCCTTAAAATGGTTATATTTTGCTGCCTCTTCAGTACTTAAGTTTACCGTTCTCTAAACTTCAAACGTTCCCTTCATTTAATGGATTCTTCCTCTTTTATTTGATTTAGGGTAAAGAGAATATCATAATTTTACGTGACCTTGCAGCCCTTGAACTGAAGATTTCACTAGGTGAAGGTAATTCTTTTGTTTATTTCTGGTTAATTTGCTTTGTTCCATCTAGTTCTCATGGTTTTTTTGTGTTTTAGACTCTTGTCTTTTGGTGATTATAAAATTCGAAGTTAGTGTATCTTCCCCATTATTTATTTGCACTACATCTGTCTTTGAAGTTCTAATTCTATCCTTAATTAGATACTTTACATTTCTCTAATCTCTTATTAAGTTGATAATAGTAACTCATGGAAAAAATTCTGAAATCTATATTTACTTTCTTTTCTTAGTGGCTGCTGCTGATCTCTTCCTCTGATTGTATATCTATTTCATAGATTCTGAAAATCCAGCCCAGCACGTTGAAGAAAGCATCAAATATGCAAAAAAGGCGCTCGATCTGAATGTCAAGGATGGAAATTGTTTATGTAAGACTGCAAACAAAATCTAGTTAAAAGAGGAACTATTTTAAATTCTAATCACTTAACTCTGAGATTCTCTGATATTGTGTCATGAACATGCTGTGATTTAGCACCCTCAGCTTTACCAATTTACTAAATTTTTACTTGGTGTTTTCCATTGATTGTATTCACCCTTCACATATTGTTTAACTATAGTTAAGAAGTAGCATACAATTACAATTAAGACAGATGAAGGTGCAGAAATTATATACTTTGGTACAGGGAACCATGAAGTACCATATACCCAGTGGCCAGTATGTGGGATTTTATAAAGTGTATGCTACTTATGAAAACATCCAAGTATCCTGCTTTACTATAATGTATATGTTATACGTATGAAAACATCCAAGTATCTGCACACAATTTTAGTTAGAATAAACATTTTGATAAATCCAATTTTCAAGTCCTTCACTGAACTTCATTTGGTTGGTAGATATCTTAGGACGTGCACATTTCAGTTACTTTGTTCTGAGTGGAGGACGGGATCACAATAATCTTCAACTGGCATTAGACAAATTCGAAATAGCTGTAAGTAGTTCTTACAATCTTGTCCCTGTGTATTTATTTCCCGCTATTTTAATATTATATACATGTGTAAAGTATTTGGTCCCTGCGTATTTTAGATACTTGGAAGTTTCTTCTGATTTCCTACCCTATTTCAGAAAAAAGATGTTGCAGTGAAGTCAAACCCACATCTTGAATATGACTGTAGCCTGGTAAGTTGTTGAAAAAAACAACTGATTTTCACTTATGAACTGTTGTATCATATATAGGATCTTTCAAAACACAAGTTTCTCAATTGTTGCTAATTATCACCTCATATTTTTATGATCGTGTCCTTAAAGAACAAGAGTTAGAAAGACAAAATAAAGAAAAAGAAGGAAAGACAAGATAGCATGTATCAAGTTTACCGTGAAGCAAGGAAAAGATATAAGTTTGCAACTTCTTGTGTGGATCACAGATAGACCTTCTTTCATCATCTTTAAGGTTGCAGAGAATGCCTCTAAATAAGCTTGGTTATCTCAGAGTTTGAATAAAACCATTCAAAAAGAAGACACTGAAAACTTTACAGATAAGACAAAAGTTGGTGAACTAAAGGAAAAAGTCATGAATACAAATAGAAGCACTCTCTCATAAGTTGAAACACACATGAGGATACAGGTTATAATAGGTCAAGGAAGCACTAGAAACTTTACAGAGAAACAGAAAGTCGTACGTGAAAACAGAATCTGATAATAACTCATTGAATTAGTTACCTCTTTCTGGTAGTCATGAGTCATGTCTGACTATTACCAGTGTGTCTACAGAGAATTAAGTTTGGTACGAAAAGATCAGAAAATGACTATAATCTGCAGAGATCAGTGACATGTTCACTTGAGTTTGGTACAAAATAATCAATCTAGAAGAACAAGTGTGTGTATAGGAAAGTACAACTTCGAAGTAGAAAAACAGTCTGATTTAAAAGAATTGGTTTCAGCAAGTTTGAAAGTTTTATGCTTAGTGAAGAAAGAGCCATTAGTCTCTAAAAAACCTCACTTTTATTTATCTTCGAATTCTATGTTTGCACATATCATGATACCTTAAATATAGACTTCACTTTCCCCCTTTCTAAATTCAATGCCATGTTGGGAAAATTTGATATTTGTTTTCTCAGGTTAATAGATATCTGGAGAACTACAAGGAGTCCCTAAATGGATTTTCAGATGCTGCATCAATGAATCCTGCTAGTGATGCTTTACATCAAAAGGAACTGACACTCCAGCTTCTTAACAAATTTAAAGGATTACTTTGGGTAAAATTATGACATTGTGGTTATTTTATGTACAGCATCCATAAGTGATATTATAATCCATTGCATTAAGAATGGCTTGGTTAACGACATTAGAATCGTAAGGGATGTGAGTATGATCAAAGGTTCATTGTTTCCAAGAGGTATTCAAGGTGTCACTCCCAACATGTCACAGTGGAGTGTTTAATGTGTTGACATATACCTGTCACTAGTATGGAACTCAATCCTGTTTAAATGCTGATTTCATTGTCAGAGTTACCAAGGAAAGCTTTCTGTTTCCTGTTGTAACAAAATGTATAATGAGGTAGTCCTTTAAGATAGGTTCCAAGATAACCAGTCAATATCTACAAATTTCTAGTCTGACAACCTTTAGGTAACAAGTTCTAATGATAGCTAGGAGGGACATATACAAACATGAAGTTTGATTTTATGGTATGACAGGAAGAACACCAAAACATAGTCATGCTTTTCTATGATTTGTAAAATTTTCTTAATGTGTAGGTTTGAGGCGCAATTGATTGGGTGAATCTTGGAATATTGCCAAACAAGTAGAGGCTAGGAAACTGGAATAGGCAGCTAAGATTATATGGAATTAAGAGTTTTTTTGTTTTATAGAAATACTCTAGTTGGTTGCTAAGTTAGTAATACTATTTGTATCAACTTGGTAACTCTACTATGGCTACCCCAGGAAGCTTGGTTAAGTTTCTCCTACTACAGCAACAACAACAACATGCTCAATGAAAACCCACTAAGTGGGGTCTGGGGAGGGTAGAGTTACGCAGACCTTACCACTACAAATAGTTGCAAAGGGTACTCATGCACAATAAAGTCATCCATTTGGGAAAAGGTCTAAGCATTATGCATTAGAAGTATGTAAAAGAAAAGGAGATGAGGTACTGACAAATTCTTGTGTCCTTAAATAGTCCTATTTATTTGTTCAATGAGTTAACTGAGCCCCTCCTGTATTGATTGAACGGTGCCTGGGATTTCATTTTAGTTGTTTCTTCTTCTTTGATTTCTAGAATTTTTTCTAGAAATAGGAATGTTATGCTACACTTTAAAATATAATGCCTTAAGATTCTCAATTGGTAAATGCTTTTTTCTTTTGAAGCTGTTAATAAATGATGAATGAGATTGTGAAGGATGCATTTGAATTATGTGATCCTGCTTTTCAGGTTAAGCGTAATGACAAGAATAAGGGAAAGAGTAAGGGGAAGAATCAAGGAAAGACTAAGGGAAAGAGTAAGGGAAAGAGTAAGGGAAAGAGTACGGAAACAAGCTTGGCTGACCTGATCCAATCACTTCCTAATATCGAGGGTAAGGCTTTACATTCTTCTTAGATATTGAACTGTAAACAATGAGGTATATGATTTAGGTATATATCTATTAGTTGAGGTAATAGAGTGCTTTCTGGCAGTGAATCCTCCATACAGCAGAGCAACAATGGATCTCTTAACTGAAGGCCCTAACAAATGGATGGCAGTTGTAGCAGCAGTACAGTGCTTAGTTAAATATGAGTATAAAGCTCCAGTGTAAGTTACTTCATTTTCTTAACTGAAGGCTTAGGAGTTGTTCATTTTCAGCATTTCCTTTACAAGTGAAAGTTTCTTGTCTGTGCAGCCCTACTTTATGCTAAAATACTTATTTCTCAATGTGTACTCTTATTCTACAGATACTATATGCTCTGTGACTCTGATGAGAAAAGTTTTGTACTTACAGTGTTCGGCATACAGCAGGAAGCAGTAAGCACTATTTCATAATGTTTAATTGTTTCTTGGTATATTTTTCCATTAAGATCTTACTTCCTAAAAAAAAGTGGTCTAGTGAAGTATAGTATCTAGGAGAAACCGAAATAAGAAAATCATCAAATAAATTTCAGATATTGACATGTTAGTTTGCTGCTAAACTGCTGCAGCACTACCTGCCTAAAAAATAAGTGAACAATCTTTCCTCCCTTTTATCACATTCTGGATGAAAAATTAGATGAAGGGGGGAGGTACTTCACTTCTTTAATGAGTTACCACACACTAAAGATGTAAGTTAGCATTTCATAAATGTCATATCTTTGAATATTTATCCTACTTCAGATTTTCGTGGTGACATATAGCCTACCATATTCTTATTAAAAAGGAATAAGAAGATGAAAATAACATAAACGAAGCTTCTTTTAGGAAACACATGCTCTATGAAAAGTTGATATTGCAAGGAAGAAAAGAAGTCAAAAATGACATTGGAACTTGATTTTCACATCTTAACAAACTACTCTTGTTGACAGATTAAACAAGGAGATCAGATCACAATATTGGATCCCGTTTGCAAATTTGTTGATTTTGAAAGGGAAGGAAAGGTAAACTCGTTTTAGTATTTCTGATGCAATTCTAGTCAAAATATGTCGTCACTAATGGCATGTGAGTAATTCTGTCACTCCTCACTAATGGTATTGTTATTTTTACTGCAGCACCATGAATTCAAGTCTGTGCGAGTTAATCTTCTGGAACAAGTCCTTTTAAATGGAAATCCCCTGCCTCCTAGTTCTGCCATTTATAAACCATTACAATAGGCAAAATACATTTGACACAGCTGTGGGAATTTGTAATGACATAAACTCTACTGCCTGGTGTATTTTTTTGACATTTGACACACATGACTTTGGTCAAATCCTGTTCAGTTTGTTGTACTGTCTTTCAACTGTCTAACTCAAAGACCATCCATCTTCAGACATATACTAAACTTTAAAAGAATTGGCTTTAAAAGAATTGGCTTCAGCAATATCTGCTGCCTATGTGAAAGGTTTTTCTGTGATTATTCTTTTTCCAAGCTAGAAAGTTTTATGCTTGGTGAAGAAAGAACCAACAGTCTCTAAAAAAGCTCACTTTTAATAGTCTTCATTGCCATGTTGGGCAAATTTGATATTTGTTTTCTCAGGTGAATAGATATCTGGAGAACTACAAGGGGTTCCTAATTGGATTTTCAGGTGTTAGCATCAAAGAATCCTGCTAGTGATGCTTTACATCAATTGACAAATTAGAAGGATTATTTGATTGTGGTTGTTATAATGTAAACATCCATACATAAGTGATATAAAGCTTTAAGAAAGGAAGTGTGTATGATCAAAGGTGCATGGTTTACAGCATATATACAAAGTGCAGGACAAGGAGTCGCACTCCTTACAAGAGGTATTCAAGGAGTCGCACTCCTTACAAGAGGTATTCAAGGAGTCGCACTCCTTGCAATTGCACATTTGACCTGTCCAACTGAAAGAGTTGGTTTTGGTTCTTGTGGAATCAAACTAAATGGAAGATGAATTAATATGAATATTTGATAGGAAGATAATTAGTACAAAATTCAAGTCAAAGATTGTATCTTGGTAGGTGAAAGTTAGGCAAACCATAAAATGGTTTGCTATCTTAACCTTGACAATTTTGACACATAGTGATGTCATGGATGACATCAATAGGATGAATTTATTCCTATAAATAGGTAGCTCTTAATTCATTTTCAGATCATCCTCTCACTTGCCTTCTCACCTTCTAAGGCATTTGTGTTCTCTCTCTTGTAGTATTTCACTTGTATTCTTTGTAGAGTGAAATAAATATCAGTGCAGTTGTTCTTTGGTGGACATAGGATCATTTTGATCCGAACCACGTTAAATATTGTTGTTCTTCCTTGTTCTTTAGTTTCACGTTTCCGCTAACAATTGGTATCAGAGCCAAGGTTCTGTCTGAGTATGCTCTGTGGTTGCAGCACAGTCTGAACTTCCACATCAGAAAAGGATTACTTTGGTTTTCTGTAGTTCCAAATACATTGTAGTAGAAAAGAAGAACAAGTAAAAAAAAAAATGAGTTCCATGAAGTTTGAAATTGATAGATTTAGTGGGCGCAACAACTTCAATATCTGGAAAATCCAGATGATAGCGTTACTGCGGAGGGAAGGTTCAATCCATGCTATTGACGGAAAGTACCCCGATAAGATATCGGATTCCGACAAGGAAAAGATTGAAGGAGATGCATTGAGTGCAATCCAACTGTCCTTGCACCTAACGTACTTTGTGAAGTGAGTACAAGTACCGAAGAGACGGCCAAAGAGTTATGGGAAAAGCTGGAAGGGCTTTACCAGGACCAGTCAGTGACAACAAGGATGTTGTTACAACGGCGTCTTCATACATTTAAGATGGATTCAGGTACTTTGTTGCAAGACCATCTAGATGCGTTCAATAAACTTGTGATGGACTTACAAACTGCTGGAATTAAAAAGGACGAGGAGACACTTGCATGTTCTTTACTATTTTCATTAACTTCAAAATATCGTGATATTGAGAATTCAATGATGTATAGCAAACAACCTATTAAACTTGAGCAAGTGCGGCAAGCACTAAACTCTTGTGATGTGCGGATGCATTTTGAAGGAGACAAAAGTGACGAAGCTAGTGGACTCTTTGTAAGAGGTCGTACTAGCCAAAAGGGAAGGAGCAAATCGAAGTACAGATCAAAGTCTCATGTGAACAAAAAGAATGCGGAATGTTGGGGCTGTCACAAGAAGGGGCACTTTGAACGAGATTGCCCTATGTCGAAGTCCAAAGAAAAGGCGAGCGCATCCATTGTTGAGCAAGTACATGATAATGATGATGATTATGTACTAACAACATCATGCAATAGTGGAGTCTATGACAACAAATGGGTCTTAGACTCTGGTTGTACTCTGCATATGACATTCCGAAAAGATTGGTTCAGCAGCTATGAAACAAGCAGAGGAACTGTATTAATGGGCAATAATGCAACTTGTAAAATAGTTGGCATTGGTTCAGTTCATGTTCGCTGCCATGATGGAATCGTGAGGACTATTACAGAAGTCCGTCATGTTCCTGATCTAAAGAAGAATTTGATCTCCCTGGGTACTTTAGATAAACAAGGCTATAAGTACATGAGTGAAGGAGGAACTATGAAAGTGACTAAAGGGTCTTTAGTCATGTTGAAGGCCAAGCTGGAGGATGGCCTCTACACACTTGCGGGAAGCACCATTATTGGCTCTGTAAATGCATCTACAGTGCAGTTATCTAATGATGACAAGGCAAAATTATGGCACATGAGACTAGGCCATATGAGCGCACGAGGATTGGAGATGTTGAGCAACCGCAACCTTTTGAATGGTGAGAAGATCAGCACACTTGAATTTTGTGAGCACTGCGTCTTAGGGAAGCAGAAAAAGGTCAGCTTCAGCACTGGCAAGCACAAGACGGGAGGGTGCTAGACTACATCCATTCAGATTTATGGGGTCCCTCTAAGCTTCCATCGAAGGGAGGAAAGAGGTATCTTCTCACATTCATTGATGATTTTTCACGAAAGGTTTGGGTGCGTTTCCTGAAGACAAAAGGTGATGCTTTTGAAGCATTTAAAGAGTGGAAGATTTTGGTTGAAAATCAAATGGAGAGGAAAATCAAGTATCTTCGCACGGACAATGGCTTGGAGTTTTGCAGTGAAGAGTTCAATGATTTCTGCAAGGTTCATGGGATCGCAAGGCATAAGACGGTCAGGCACACACCACAGCAGAATGGAGTTGCCGAGAGAATGAACAGAACTCTTCTTGAGAAGGCTCGTTGTATGCTCTTACAAGCTAAGATGTCCAAAGTATTTTGGGCTGAAGCAGTTCATACTGCTTCTCATATTGTCAATCGGTCTCCAGCATCAGCGATTGACTTTAAGACTCCGAATGAGGTCTGGTCAGGTGAACCCTCTAACTATTCATACTTGCGAATATTTGGGTGTCCAGCTTATTATCATGTTAATGAAGGTAAGCTTGAACCAAGGGCTAAAAAGGCCATATTCGTAGGGTATGTAGATGGAGTAAAAGGGTACAAACTATGGTGTTTGTCTTTACTCAAATTTGTAGTTAGTAGAGATGTTACCTTTGATGAATCCTCTATACTTGATCCTCGTAAAGTTTCTGTGGAGTTATCTAGAAACGAGAACAACGAGCAGGTGGAGCTACCGGTGGAGCTTACCAAGGAACGGGATCAAGAGACTCAAATTGATGAGTCAAAAGATGCAGATCTTAAAGAACTTGCTTCCAATGAACCATACACAATTGCGAAGGGAAGGGACAAAAGGCAGATACGGAAACCGGAACGTCTTATAGAGCAAGAAAATCTGATTGCACATGCGTTCGTAGCTGCAGAAGAAGAGATTAAGGATCTCGAGCCCTCTTCGTATGTTGAAGCAACTTCTTGCAAAGATGCTGCACAATGGCAGTTAGCCATGATGGAAGAGATGGAGTCACTTCACAAAAATGATACATGGGTCTTAGTTAAAAGGCCAAAGGGGATGAGGACAGTTGGATGCAAATGGGTCTACAGAAAGAAAGAAGGTATTCCAGAAGTGGAAGCTGCTAGGTTCAAGGCGAGATTGGTTGCAAAGGGTTTCAATCAGAAGGAGGGAATTGACTACAATGAGATCTTTTCTCCAGTCGTGAAACATAGCTCAATTCGCGTGTTGCTAGCATTGGTTGCACAATTTGATTTAGAGCTTCAACAACTTGATGTCAAAACTGCTTTCTTACATGGTGATCTAGAAGAGACAATCTATATGGATCAGCCTGAAGGTTTCCTAGCTGAAGGAAAAGAAGACCATGTATGCCAACTGAAGAAGTCTTTGTATGGTTTGAAGCAATCCCCTAGACAGTGGTACAAGAGGTTTGATGCATTCATGACTACACATGGATTTTCGAGGAGTGCATTTGATAGTTGTGTGTATCACAAGAAGATGCCTGGTAACTCTATGATTTATCTTTTGTTGTATGTTGATGATATGCTTATTGCTGCTAACAACATCACAGAGATAAATATTTTGAAGAAACTGTTGAGCAAGGAATTTGACATGAAGGATCTAGGAGTTGCAAAGAAAATCCTTGGAATGGAAATTTCAAGAGAAAATGGTGTTGTACATCTTTCTCAGAAGAGGTACATCGGAAAAGTTCTTGAAAGATTCAATATGCATATGAGCAAGCCTGTAAGTACACCGTTAGCTTCTCATTTCAAGCTTTCAGAGTTACAAATGCCTCAATCTATGGATGAGGTGGAGCATATGTCAAAGGTTCCGTATGCGAGTGCAGTTGGTAGCATTATGTATGCTATGGTATGCACACGTCCAGATATTGCCCAATCTGTAAGTGTGGTAAGCAAGTACATGGCAAATCCAGGAAAAAGGCACTGGGAAGCTGTCAAGTGGATATTGAGATATCTCAAAGGAGCTCCTGATGTTGGCCTAACCTTTCGGAAAAGTGAAGGTATTTCAATTCTCGGTTATGTAGATTCTGACTATGCAGGGGATCTTGATCGAAGGAGGTCCACAACTGGATACATCTTTACTCTCGTTGGCAGTGCCGTTAGTTGGAAATCGACTTTACAGTCGATTGTCGCTTTGTCTACAACAGAGGCAGAATATATGGCAGCAACGGAGGCCGTGAAAGAAGCTATCTGGTTGAAAGGTTTGGTGGCAGAATTGAGTTCAGTTCAGCTTAGAATCAATTCTAAAATGTGATAGTCAAAGTGCTATTCATTTGATTAAAAATCAAAGATTTCATGAGCGCACCAAACACATTGATGTCAGATTTCATTTTATTCGAGATGTCGTAGAAAAGGGAGCTATCAAGGTTGAGAAGGTTATCACAGACGATAACGCTGCAGACATGTTGACCAAAATAGTCCCGCTTGCCAAGTTTGCACACTGCAAGGACTTGGCGGGAGTATGCATCAATTGATGCAACTCTAAGAGAACAACTGCTAGGTGGAGCTGGTATGTTCAACAAAGGTTTGATTCTTCTTGTTTCTTACAATGGGATTGCCCAGTAAGCTTAGAAGTTTTGGCCGGAGTTGTTTATACGCATGCTTGGAACACAAACCAAGGTGGAGATTGAAAGAGTTGGTTTTGGTTCTTGTGGAATCAAACTAAATGGAAGATGAATTAATATGAATATTTGGTAGGAAGATAATTAGTACAAAATTCAAGTCAAAGATTGTATCTTGGTAGGTGAAAGTTAGGCAAACCATAAAATGGTTTGCTATCTTAACCTTGACAATTTTGACACATAGTGATGTCATGGATGACATCAATAGGATGAATTTATTCCTATAAATAGGTAGCTCTTAATTCATTTTCAGATCATCCTCTCACTTGCCTTCTCACCTTCTAAGGCATTTGTGTTCTCTCTCTTGTAGTATTTCACTTGTATTCTTTGTAGAGTGAAATAAATATCAGTGCAGTTGTTCTTTGGTGGACATAGGATCATTTTGATCCGAACCACGTTAAATATTGTTGTTCTTCCTTGTTCTTTAGTTTCACGTTTCCGCTAACACCAACTCCCAACGTGGCACAGTGGAGTGCTTTGAATTGTTCACACATACCTGTCACTAATATTCAATGGAAGCTTTCTGTTTCCTGCTATAACTTAATTTACGATGATGTAGTCCTGAAAGATGGTTTCCGAGATAACCTGTCAATATCTACAAAGTTCTGATCTAGGGGGAAGATATAACATAGAAATTTTGTTTTATGATATGACAGGAAAAACACCTAAAGGGATGCATTTGCACCAACGGTTTAAGCATTAAGCATAAGATCGACCTATACAGAAGAAAAGGAGATGAGGTACTGATCGTTTCTTATGTTCTTAAATAGTTCAATGAGTTAAGTTAGTAGAAGCATAGCCATAGGTTGACTGAAACAAGGTCTGGGGGATATATTTTAGTTGTGTTCTTAAAAGTGGTCTAGTGAAGTAGATTATATTGGAGACACAGAGATAAGAAATCAACAAATAAATTTCAGATATGTTGGGTTTAGCAAGTATGAATGGGAAAAGAAAAGAGAGAATATGAAAAGTGAGGGAACTATTTTGGAGGGAAAATGAAAAGTCATTTCTCCCATATCGGCAAAAGAAAGGGAAATTGTTGTCCTTATGTAAGGAAACACTTCAATTACTTCGTAAAGAGCTAAGAAGAAGATGCCCCCTCGCGTCGTCGTCACTCGCTTGGATTTGGATTTGGATTTGGCAAATGATTTGATTGATAAATTTTTTGGACAAAATTTATTTAATCAGTTTTTGTTAAATCAAATAAATCCTGTTAATATTATCTCTTATAAATTTACGGACGGTAACATTCCGAAAAGTTGTTACTCTTTCCAAAAAGCCGTTATTTTTCTAACAGACATATTTTTCCGAAAAGTTGTTATTTTTTTCAAAAGACACAACTTTCTGGATAAAACGGGTCTGAACAGATTTCTCTGAACAGACACGTTTCTTGCTGAAAATGGCTATAAAAGGAAGTCAATTTTCGTTTTTTCAAACACTGAATTTTTCCTGCTCTGCATAAATTTTTTCTCTCAAACAAATCAAAGTGTCGATCGACTGAGTCTGTGTGACTTGTTACTGTTCTGCAGTTCGCTGAAGTTAAAGAAATTTGAGGTACCGCTATTTCTTTAACAGGATTAATCCGTTTTATCTTGGGAGAAATTAATCCATAATCTCGGGTACAGTGAGGGGATTAAATTTCTTAATGAGACACAGTAGTTTCTGTGGACTCGGATTACTTCTTGTTTTCTATTATACTTTCTGTTTCATCTTATTCTGTTTCTGTCTTTTTGGCTAACCTTATAATACAGGTTGAATAACAGTCTTAAGAAATTTAAAGTTTCTGTATTTGAGGTTTCTGGAGATTAAAACCTTTATGGTTTTCTACTCTGCTTGAATTTTTAAAATTTATTCGATTAACGATTAAAAGAACATAAAAACTTTATCGTTAAATCAGAAACAATCTGTGTAAAGAATTTGTTCTTTACTGTTAGTATTTTAAATACTTAAATTATCTGTCATTTGTGACAGAAAAAATGACTAATTCAAGTCAAGTGAATGCTGGAACAATGAGTGCTGCAACAGTAAGTGCTGCAACAACATCGGTTGCACACAATCGTTCAAATGCTGCCTTAGCGCCGGCTGAGAAACCTGCAAAGTTTTCTGGAGTCGACTTTAAGAGATGGCAGCAGAAGATGTTCTTCTATCTCACTACGTTGAGTCTGCAGAAGTTCATTAATGAGAATGTTCCTGTTATTCAGATGAAACTCCGCCTGATGAACGATTCTTGGTAACAAAAGCATGGACACACACAGATTTTTTGTGTAAAAATTATATTCTGAGTGGCCTGCAAGATGATCTGTACAATATGTACATCAATGTCAAAACCTCAAAAGAACTCTGGGATGCTTTAGAAAAGAAGTACAAAACAGAGGATGCCGGAATGAAGAAATTCATTGTGGCAAAATTTCTGGACTATAAGATGATAGACAGTAAGACCGTCGTCACCCAAGTTCAAGAACTGCAGGTCATAATCCATGATCTCCTTGCTGAAGGTATAAATTTATTTAATGCCTATGTTAGAAATATTAAGTTTTTTCTTAATACTCACATAATCTTTAATGAAGGATTGATTGTGAATGATGCCTTTCAAGTGGCTGCAATTATTGAAAAATTACCTCCATTGTGGAAGGACTTCAAAAACTACTTGAAACATAAACGCAAGGAGATGACTGTTGAAGATCTCATAGTAAGGTTGAGAATCGAAGAGGATAATAAGGCTGCAGAAAAGAGGTCACGTGGAATTCAGCAATATCTGGAGTAAATTTTGTTGAAGAAGATCCCACAAAATTAAAGAAAAGAAAGAAAGCATCTGGTCCAAAAAGCAATCCTCCTAAGAAGAAATTCAATGGAAACTGCTTCAACTGTGGTAAACATGGTCATAGGGCTACTGAATGCCGGGGTCCTAAGAAGGACAAGAAAAAGAAGGATCAAGCAAACTTGGCTGAATCCAAAGGAGAAATGGACGATCTCTGTGCAATGCTTTCAGAATGTAACTTGGTTGGAAATCCAAGAGAATGGTGGATAGATTCTGGTGCCTCATGCCATGTTTGTGCCAACAAAGAATTATTTTCATCATATACTCCAGCACCTACAGATGAGAAGTTGTTTATGGCAAACTCCGCTGTTGCAAAGGTGGAAGGAACTGGCAAAGTCCTATTAAAGATGACATCAGGCAAGGTGGTGACTTTGAATAGGGTCTCATATGTTCCAGAATTGAGAAAGAATTTAGTTTCAATTCCAGTTCTGACCAAGAATGGATTCAAATGTGTATTTGTTTCTGATAAAGTAGTAGTAAGCAAGAATGATATGTATGTAGGAAAAGGCTACCTTAGTGATGGCCTTTTCAAACTCAATGTAATTGCAGTTGATATGAATAAAGATTTTGCTTCTTCTTACTTGCTTGAGTCTAAATGTTTATGGCATGAACGTTTGGGACACGTTAATAACAAAAACTTGCGAAAACTGATTAACTTAAATATTTTGCCAAAATTTGAGTGCAATAAATCAAAATGTCAAATTTGCGTTGAATCTAAGTATGCTAAGCATCCTTATAAATCTGTTGAAAGGAATTCAAATCCTTTAGAATTGATTCACACTGATATTTGTGACATGAAGTCAACACCATCACGTGGTGGGAAAAAGTATTTCATAACTTTTATTGACGATTGCACTAGATATTGTTATGTCTATTTGCTAAATGGTAAGGATGAAGCAATAGATGCATTTAGGCAATATAAAACTGAAGTTGAAAATCAGTTAGATAAAAAGATCAAAATGATCAGAAGTGATAGAGGTGGAGAATATGAATCTCCATTTGCAGAAATATGTTTAGAAAATGGAATAATCCATCAAACTACTGCTCCTTACACTCCTCAGTCTAATGGAATTGCAGAAAGGAAAAATCGAACTTTAAAAGAAATGATGAATGCATTACTTATAAGTTCAGGTTTACCACAGAACTTGTGGGGGAAGCTATCCTTACAGCAAATCAAATACTTAATAGAGTGCCTCACTCAAAGACAAATGTAATTCCATATGAGAAATGGAAAGGTAGAAAACCCAACTTGAAATATTTCAAAGTGTGGGGGTGTCTAGCCAAAGTCCAAGTTCCTATACCTAAGAGGGTAAAAATAGGGCCTAAGACTGTGGATTGTGTATTCATTGGATATGCCACAAACAGTAAGGCATGTCGATTTTTGGTTCATAAGTCCGAACATCCGGATATTCATGATAATACAGTAATGGAATCAGATAGTGCTGAATTTTTTGAACATATCTATCCGTATAAAAATAGACTTGAGTCATCTAGTGGGGGTCTAAACAACCCAGAGAAGAACCAAAAGAGAATGAACCCAATGAAGAAAGTCCAAGACGCAGTAAACGTCAAAGGACATCTACTTCATTTGGATCTGATTTTGTAACATTTCTTCTTGAAAGTGAGCCTCAAACATTCAAGGAAGCAATGTTGTCTAGCGACTCAACCTCTTGGAAGGAGGCTGTTAATAGTGAAATTGAATCAATCTTAAGCAATCATACTTGGGAGTTGGTTGATCTTCCTCCAGGGAACAAACCCTTGGGTTCAAAATGGATCTTTAAAAGGAAGATGAAAGATGATGGAACTATTGACAAATATAAAGCAAGACTTGTTGTCAAAGGTTTTAGACAAAAAGAAGGTCTTGATTATTTTGACACATACTCGCCAGTGACTAGGATTACATCAATTCGGATGTTAATTGCACTAGCTGCAGTATACGGTCTTGAAATTCATCAAATGGATGTGAAAACAGCCTTCTTAAATGGAGAGCTGGAAGAAGAAATTTACATAGAACAGCCTGAGGGTTTTGTAGTTCCTGGTAAAGAAAAGAAAGTGTGCAAACTTATTAAGTCACTTTATGGACTAAAACAAGCACCAAAACAATGGCATGCAAAGTTTGATCAAACCATGTTGTCAAATGGATTTAAGATCAATGAATGTGATAAATGTGTTTACATTAAAGATACTCCAAATCAGGAAGTCATTGTATGCCTATATGTAGATGACATGCTTATAATGAGCAAAGACATTGCTAATATAAAAGCTACAAAGCGTATGCTCGCTAGTAAGTTTGATATGAAAGATTTAGGAGTTGCTGATGTGATATTAGGAATTAAAATTCTTAAAACTCCTAACGGTCTAGCATTGTCTCAAACTCATTATATTCAAAAGATACTTGAAAAATTCAAATTTTTGAATTTCAAAAGGGCAAAGACTCCAATTGATGTGAACCTTCATCTTGCAAAGAATAAAGGTGAAAGTCAGTCTCAATTGGACTATGCTAGCGTATTGGGAAGCTTAATGTATGTCATGAATTGTACACGACCAGACATAGCTTGCGCTATCAGTAAACTGAGTCGATACACAAGTAATCCTAATCAAAATCATTGGTTGGCAATGAAGAGAGTTTTGGGATACTTAGATGACACTCAAAACTATGCTTTACATTACAACAAATATCCAGCCGTTCTTGAAGGATATAGTGATGCAAATTGGATTACTGGGTCAACTGAAACAAAATCCACAAGTGGATACGTTTTTACTATTGGTGGAGGAGCAATATCTTGGAAATCATCCAAACAAACATGTATAGCTCGCTCTACAATGGAGTCTGAATTCATTGCTTTAGACAAGGCAGGTGAAGAAGCTGAATGGCTCCGGAATTTCTTAGAAGATATTCCATTTTGGCCCAAACCAATGGCCCCTATATGCATACACTGTGATAGTCAAGCTGCAATAGGAAGGGCTGGAAGCATTATGTATAACGGCAAGTCTCGTCACATAAGACGAAGACATAACTCTGTGAGACAACTACTCTCTAGTGGAATTATCACAATTGACTATGTGAAGTCAAAAGATAATGTGTCGGATCCACTTACAAAAGGCCTAACTCGAGAGGGAGTTGAGAAATCATCGACGGGAATGGGACTATGGCCGAGAACAAGTCATCGTGGCGGTAACTCTACCTAGAAGACTGGAGATCCCAAGATCTAGGTTCAAAGAGATAAAACAAAGTCATTGATGACGGTTCAACATTGTCAAAAATTATTTTATGGTCCATTCTCATGATGAGACAATGTTTAGTAACCAGGATAAAGACATAACGACTTTTTAATGGTTTCTAAGTTTGATACAGGGAATATCAAATGGTGTATCTATGGGATAACACATTTAGAAATCACCTATGTAAGTGTGAAGTGTAAGCCGCTTCAAGGAGAATCCGGTAAGGCCAGTTCTTTAAGCACTTACTATCCGAGATGTGTTCATGGCTGAAACGAATAAAGCAATGAGAACTAAGAACAGTTCAAGGGTTGATTGTGTGATATATGTTGTCTAGGTATACACCAAAGCTCAACGATTCAAAGATATCAAATCTACCGTTGACCGAGTATATCCGATATATGTTCACTACGAAAAGTTTAAAGGAAAACCTACTTATCCAGATGCGATTAACCTTTACCTACAAGACACACAAGTTTTTTCATGCATATGTTTTAACAATAGCCTTCCCCATTCATGTGGGGATTGTTGGGTTTAGCAAGTATGAATGGGAAAAGAAAAGAGAGAATATGAAAAGTGAGGGAACTATTTTGGAGGGAAAATGAAAAGTCATTTGCAAAGTGCAAATGAAAAGTCATTTCTCCCATATCGGCAAAAGAAAGGGAAATTGTTGTCCTTATGTAAGGAAACACTTCCATTACTTCTTAAAGAGCTAAGAAGAAGATGCCCCCTCACGTCGTCGTCGCTCGCTCGACTTTGGCTTTGGATTTGGATTTGGCAAATGATGTGATTGATTGATAAATTTTTTGGACAAAATTTATTTAATCAGTTTTTGTTAAATCAAATAAATTCTGTTAATATTATCTCTTATAAATTTGCGGGTAACGGTAACATTCCGAAAAGTTGTTACTCTTTCTGAAAAGCCGTTATTTTCCTAACAGACATATTTTTTCGAAAAGTTGTTATTTTTTCCAAAAAATACAACTTTCTGGATAAAACGGGTCTGAATAGATTTCTCTGAACAGACACGTTTCTAGCTGAAAATGGCTATAAAATGAAGTCAATTTTCGTTTTTTCAAACACTGAATTTTTCCTGCTCTGCATAAATTTTTTCTCTCAAACAAATCAAAGTGTCGATCGACTGAGTCTGTGTGACTTGTTACTGTTCTGCAGTTCGCTGAAGTTAAAGAAATTTGAGGTACCGCTATTTCTTTAACAGGATTAATTCGTTTTATCTTGGGAGAAATCCATAACCTCGGGTACAGTGAGGGGATTAAATTTCATAAGGAGACAGTAGTTTCTGTGGACTCGAATTACTTCTTGTTTTCTATTATACTTTCTGTTTCATCTTATTATGTTTCTGTCTTTTTGGCTAACCTTATAATACAGGTTGAATAACAAGATATTGACACGTTAGTTTGCTGCTAAACTGCTGCAGCACAACATGCCTAAAAAATAAGCGAAGGATCTTTCCTACCTTTTGTCACTTCCTAGATGAAAAATTGCACCTCACTTACGTAATCAAACACTAACAGATAAAAAAGAAAAAGAGAGAATAGTAAAGTGAGTTGGGATTTCAGAAATTTTCTGTAAATTGGAGTAGTTTGTTTCCTATATCATACTATGGAACACTATTTTTGTTTTGATTTTCTCTTAGGAAACACATGCTCTATGAAAATTTGATGACAAAAAGAAACAAATGTGAAAATGATACAGGAACTATGAGTCATGGACAATACTGTTTTACATCAGCTCATTATCAGAGTAATTTACTGATATTTAGTTTCAGTAAGCATTATCTATCCCACTCCCCATTAGATTTTAACATCATTAGTAAGCATTATCTATCCAACTCCCCATTAGATTTTAACATCATTACTGAACGGTAAACTCGTTACAATATCTATGGTATTTCACATGTGCAATGTTATTCCAAATATGTCATTTTGCTTTCTCTATCAATTTATTTTCTATAAGCACCCACATTAGATGTGTTCTATCAGTTTACAACCCTAACGGCAGGGTGCACTTGAGTAATTTGGTAAAATAGGCAAGTGACTGCCAATAGGGAGTTAATCTGCCCTTTCCTTGATTGGAAGTGGAACATGAAGTCATTTCTTGCAGTTTCCAAATGTATTAATTAAGGTGGCTACGGTTTTAAGTATTGGAATAATAATAATAATCACATTTGCTTTGCTCGTGATTATTATTTATAATAATCTGCCAGCCAAATTTTGTCACTCCTCACTAATACATTGTTATTCTTACTACAGCACTATCAATTCCAGTCTGTGCGAGTTAATCTTCTGGAACAAGTCCTTGTAAATGGAAATGCTTTGTCTCCTGATTTTGCTAGTCGAGACTCACTACTACTATAGGCATAAGTAACCATGAGAAGTTGAAAATAATTGTTATTTGAAGTTTTGATGATTTGATAAAACCACAGGAACCTTGTGAATGTAATTGGTTCTCAGCTCAAACTGTTTTTTGACTGCCAGCTAGGGAAAGTACAAATAGTTGGTGCACATGTTCCAACAACATCAGAAGCGTCAGAAATCTTAACCAATGGCATGGGTTTAAGGATAGTGACTTTTCTATACAAAGACAACATCTCCATACTTTTGACCTAGTTTTTGCAACTTGAAAAAGTACATTCAAGAACTCTTGCAAAGGCTTAGAAAATCAAGAAGAATAAATATTCCAAACAACTCAAGCTCAAGCAAACATAGTGTGTAGTTGTTTAGAAATACTTTCTTCCGATCTTACATTGTGAACTGATCCTAAAACTATAAAGGATTCAGTGTGGTTTGATCTGAAAATTCTAAGTTAGTTAGTTAAACTAATTTAGTGGGCAACCTGTGTGTTGCTTAGAAATTCTAAATCATTACTTGGTTGATGGTTTAGTGGACAGTCTGTAAGATTGCTTAGAAAATTCTAAGTTGTCTAGTGTGATAGATTAGTGGGTAGAGGAATCTCTACTTACGCTCATCAAGCAATAGAGCTATTGCTTGACAGGGAGATTAAAAACTCTCTCACATTTTGTGTAACCGGTTTTCTTTTGCTTGTGAAGATAAATGAAACTGTTTTAGAAAACCATGTGAGACAGGTCGTGGTTTTACTCCCTTGAGCAAGGAGGTTTTCACGTAAAACTCCTTATGTCATTAAACTGCATCTTCATACATAAACTGCATTTTTGTGTGTCAAGGGACCTGGTCCATTGACTTGTTGTGGACACACAGATTCTAACAAGTGGTATCAGAGCCAGGTTCTCTCTATCTGGTTAATACCAAGAGAGTGATTCCTGTTCTAGAATGGCTGCTCCACTCAATCTGGAAGAGGATCAGTCTTTGACTCGACCTCCTCGTTTCAATGGTCACTTCTATAGCTGGTGGAAAGTTAGAATGCATGATTTTCTTATGGCTGAAGATAGTGAACCGTGGGATATCGTCTTAGATGACCATTTGTTCCAATGATTGAAGAAAAAGATGGTGAAATCACTAGACTTGTTCCAAAGCCTAGACGTAAATACGATGAAGCTGATAGGAAGAAGATTGAAAAAGGCTACAAAGCAAAGAAGCTGCTTGTCTGTGGTATAGGTCCTGATGAGTTCAATGGTGTCTCAGCTTGTGAATTAGCAAAGAAGATTTGGGATTGCTTAAAAACAGCTCATGAAGGAACTGAACAAGTAAAAGAGTCAAAGATCGATATGCTTACCGCTCAGTATGAAAGTTTCAAAATGAGAGAAGGTGAAACCATTCATGAGATGTTCACAAAGCTGTCATCAATTACAAATAAGTTGAGAAGTCTTGGAGAACCCATCAGTATGAGCAAATAGGTCAGGAAAGTTCTTCGAATCCTTCCCAAGTCCTGGGAAAGCAAGGTGGATGCAATCACTGAAGCAAAAGATCTGAAAGTGCTGACAATGGATGCTCTTATTGGAAATCTCAAAACTCATGAGATGAACCAAAGTTATGATCAGTCAAAGAAGGAAGCCAAGAAAGATAAGTCCTTAATGCTGAAACACAGATCTGAAGAAGGTTCCAGTGAAGATGATGATATGGCTTACCTTATCAAAAGGTTTCAGAAGATTGTGAGAAAAAACAAGAAATTCAGAAAGGGAGCAAATGTTCCTCGAACTGCAACTCCAAATGATACTTGTCATAAATGTGGAAAGACTGGACATTTTATAAGAGATTGTCCATCACTCAAAGCTGAAAACAAAAAATATCAAAGACCAAGAGGCGAGAAAGAAAAACGCAGAGACCTGGTACTTGATAAAAGTGATCGAAAAGTTGCAGCTGATTATGTGGTCAAGAAAACTCTTGTTGCATGGGGAGATTCTTCGAGTGATTCAGAAGACTTTGATGAACCTAATGATGCATCAATGGTGGTGGTTCATGATGAGAATAATATATTCAATGAAATGTTTGCCTTCATGGCTCAGTCAGATGATAAAGATGATGAGGATACGGTAACTCTTCTTGATTTTAAGCAAAATCTGAATACTTATTCTCTTAAAAGACTGAGAAAATTAGCAAATGTGATGATTGATTCTGTGATTGAGTTAACTTCTGAAAGAGATTCCATGAATGCTGAATTTGAAAGTCTAAATGAAAACAGAGATAAAAATGGTGAGAAAATGGCTCTAATTGAAGGCAAAATAGTTGTTCTAGAATCTGAAAAACTAGAACTCAAAAACCAATTGTATCTGATGATTGAGAAGTCTGAAAAACTGAAAGGAAAGTCTACTAGTTTACATGTTGAGCTGAAAGAAAAACTGAAAAACACTAAGACTAACCTTGTTTTAGCCTTGGAAAAGAACAAAAGCTTAGAGAGAGATATTGCCAAACTTAAGGATGACCTTGAAAATTCCCTTATATGGACAAAATCTTCTAAGCTGCTTTCAAATGTGACAAATCAAAGCAACTACAACAAAAGGGGTTTAGGAAGCTTGAATATTACTCCTCCTTTCAATCCTCACAGCAAATATGTATTTGTGTCAGATAATTTGTTGTGTCTTCATTGTGGTATAAATGGGCATTTAAAAAGGGAATGTACAGCCTGGAGAGAGTCACATGAAAGATTCTCAAATTATACAGAAAAGAAAAGAATTTCAAAAGGGGGACCTGGTCCTGTCCAGAAGCTCTTGATAAAAAAGAATATAAAATTACCTCACTGGGCAAGAAACACCTTGATTACTCCTTTATCTGCCTTCTGGGAACTCAAATTGAAATGGGTTCCCAAGTCTAATAAGTGATTCTTGCTGCAGGTGAGTGAGAGGAGGAGCAGTCAATGTTGGTACATGGATAGTGGATGCTCCAAACATATGACTGGAGATACAAAAAACTTCCTCCAAGGCACTTCAAGGTGGAGGTGTCTCTTTTGGTGATGGAAAGAAGGGGTATATTTTGGGTGTTGGTAAAGTGGGAAAAACTCTTGAAGAATGCATTGACAATGTGTACCATGTCAGTGGGCTGAACTATAGTCTTCTGAGTGTGTCTCAAATTTGTGACAAGGGGAACAAAGTAAAGTTTACAGTGTACTGTAGTCAATGTGACTACAAAGAAAGTGATTCTCACAGCTCAACGATGTAAAAACATGTATGTGGCAAACTTAGAAACATCTCATGGAGATGATCTAATATGTCTAAGTGCTCAAAATGAAAATGATGATATGTGGCATAGGAGACTGGGTCATGTGAGCTCATCTTTATTGAATAAGCTGATTTCTAAGGACCTGGTACTAGGTCTGCCAAAGCTGAAATTTTGTGAAAGTAAAATCTGTGATGCATGTGTCAAAGGAAAACAGATCAGATCATCCTTTAAGTCAAAGAAGCAAGTAACTTCATCAAGAGTATTAGAGCTGCTGCACATGGATTTATGTGGACCCTTGAAAGTTCAAATATATCATTTTGCTTTCTCTATCAATTTTTTTTTCTGTAAGCACCCACATTAGATGTGTTCTATCAGTTTACAACCCTAACGGCAGGGTGCAGAGTAATTTGGGAAAGTACTTACATGCAGTAGGTTTGGAAACTTGAAATGAGATGAACTCTACTGCCCTTGTATCTTTTTTCAATCTGACAATGTCATTTCCTTCAGATGATAACTTGGTGAAGCAAAATTTATGTTATCTTTGTACGATGACATAACTTGGTGAAGTTGAGATATCATCTTTATACAAGTTCGTTCATTCAAACATTTGTAATACTGGTTTATTGATTACCCCATTAATAAAAAGTCCTATAGAAATCATAGCAAGACCACTACTTACGAAAACAAGGTTGCCCACTATTGTTTGGGGTCATGTTATCTTACATGTAATATCACTTTCTCGTCTCAGACCGACTCATTATAATAAATACTCTCCATCACAATTTGTATTTGGTAATGAATTGCTCATATACTAACTTTTGAATGTGCTTTATATATGTCAGTAGCACCATCATAATGCACTAAGATGGACCCCAAAGAAGGTCAGACGACATATATGTTGGGTTTGATTACCCCTCCATAATTCGATGCCTTATGCCATTGATGAGAGATTTATTCACTGCAAGATTTGCATATTGTCGATTTGATGAAGCAAATTTTCTGCAATTAAGGGGAGGAAAAATGAATTTAAAAAGAGAAATTGCATGAAAAGTTTCATCATTTTCTCATGTTGATCCACGTTCCCTTATGTGTGAACACGAGGTTCAGAAGATCATCTATTTGCAGAATATAACAAATCAAATGTCAAACACATTTATTGATTTAAAAAGGATAACCTAGTCACATATTCCTGCAAAGAATGTGTCAATCCAAATTGATGTTCCAACATGACCATCTACTATAGTCATAGATTCTGAATCTCATACACGCTTGAAGCGTGGAAGACCATTTGGTGAAGATAAAAATTCTAGAAAAAAATGGTATGAAAAATGACACCATAAGGATCTCACAAAGGGATTCAAGATTTGATAAATCCAGATATTTCTGATGAAACTTATGACCCCGAATTTCAAGTGAATGAAGAATTATTACTAAATTCTTATGATAATGGGATAAAGTTGAATCAATAGAAAATTATGGTTCATAATGTCTTTGCATACAACATTGTACTTAACAATATGTCAGATAATGAGGATCTTGAACCTTTGTCTTGTCTGTTGAAAATTTTTGACGAAGATATGATTGGTTAAAATGGCAAGAGACAATGCAATTGGAATTGAACTCACTTGCCAAACGTGAGGTTTTTTACCAGGAGTTCAAACATCCGATTATATAAAGTACTTTGGCTATAAATAGATCTTACATGTACTCCACTGGTTGTTCGATCTCTTTGAAGTGAGTAAGCATCCATTTCGACCTCAAGAAGAGAATGATAATCATCTTGGCGCTGAAGTACATATCTAAGTGCAATTGGTGCACTTATATATCTTACTAATGCTACGAGACATGACATAGGAATAACTATGTATATATTTTACATGGACATCTAGTGGGGAGTATTGTAAAATAAAAAGGCATAATACATATATTAGACCCTAAACTTGGCTTCAAATTTTAACTTTGACCTCAAACTTTCATAATGCACAAATAGACACTTTAACTATCCTATCTTTCAATAAATAAACACGCGATTTTTGGAACCAAAATGCGTGAAATGCAAACGCTTCCACGCGTATTAGTAAGCCAATCAGTGGCTGCCAACTAATTAAAAAATTTACACGTATTTTTTTAAGCATAATACATAAATTTGACCCTTAACTTGGCTTCAAATTATAACTTTGACCTTTAACTTTGATAGTGCACAAAGAGACACTTTAACTATCCAAAATTTAAACAAAAAAACACGCGAATATTTCAATCAAAACACGTGTTACACACATGCTCTGACGTGGAAAAGTAAACCACTCAGTTGCTGCCAACTAACTAAAATAAATACACCTAGATTTTAAAAATTATAAAAATAAATTATAATATAGAATAAGGTGGAAGTGAAAACAAATTCATTTTTTAGGTAAAAAAAAATTAGTACCTCTTTTCTTCTCTCTCTTAAAAATTCCTAATCTGAAATTCATGTTCCTTATATTCAAATCAAAGAAAAAATTGTTCAAGATATTTGCTTTAATTTAATTTTCGAGTTATCTATTCTTCTTCCTCAATTTAGTCAAGGTAACAAGATTCAACATTTTACAAACAAGAATTTGCATATTGTTGGTCAAATGTTTAAACTAATATGAGAATATCTAGAAGAAACTAATGTTTTTATTGCAAAATTATTTCAGAGCAACCCATAAATATGGAAAGACATGAGATTCAATGAACTTCTCCTTCTTTTCTTTAGTTTGAAGTATATTTGTGCTTTAAGTTGTCAAATATTTGACTGAAAAAACAGGATGCTTTGTGTATTGTGATTGTCATAGTGAAGAGAATTGCAATTATGAATTTTGGAGGCCAACAAATGAACTTACAGTACTAAAAATTATTAAGTGAAATGGTGCACTTAAAGTGTTTGATAAATTGTCTGATAGAACTTTTCACATATTTTTGTCAAGTTTGAGTAGCAGTCTGATATCTAATCAAAATGCCTTCAAAAATTGCATTCAACTTGTATAATTGTATACTCACCCCATCTTGTCAAAAAAGACTTTATTATAATTTTTTTCATAATAACAAAAAAGTAATTAAATGTCACTTGCATTTTGCAATGAACAACAAATAATGCAAAAAAGAGGGGAAAATTATTGAAAAATTAGAAAGAGAGTTTAATTGTCATTTCAGTGTTTTTTTTATTGTTGGGCCCTCGATTTTTACATCTGACGCGCCTAATTTGAGTGAATTTTACGTATTTTGCCATGTTTTTTGTTTAAGTTTTGGATAGTTAAAGTGCCTATTTGTGCACAAACAAAGTTAAAGGTCAAAGTTATAATTTGAAGCCAAATTAAGTGTCCAATTTATGTACTAATTAAGGGTAGAATTGTCATTTTAGCAATTTTTTATCGTTTTGGGCCTAAAAAATTACCTCTCACTCGCGCAGAATGCGTGTATTTCACGCATTTTGCCAGGTAGGAATCGCGTGTTTATTTGTTGAAAGATAGTATAGTTAAAGTGCCTATTTGTGCATTATGAAAGTTTGAGGTTAAAGTTAAAATTTGAAGCCAAGTTTAGGGTCCAATATATGTATTATGCCAAATAAAAAAGAGTGGATGACCCAAGTAAAAAGTATTGGGGGTGGCAGGGTAATATCGTAAAATAGTAAGGTGGATCCATCAGAATACTTATAAACAGAATTTCCCACCCAAAAGCTGTAAATCATAACGGCCATAACTTTACAGTTGAGCTTCCAAAATCCACCATTGAAGATGACAACTCCGATTGAACAAGCTTCTGATTATCTAAAAGAATTCAATTACAAGGATTGGATTTCAGAGTTGCTTAAACTGACAGTATGGGTCTACCATTTTGGCAACCAGCATTTCCGATCAACTACACAACAGAGAATCTCTGTGCATCAAAGTCCTCGAATCAGTTCCTGAAGGTATGGATTATCCAGAAGAAAAAAAACGCATTCAATTTCATTTATTTAGTGAGTTTAAGTGGTACGAATTCTTCTTGCAGAGAAGAGGCAATCAGAATATGAACAATCAATGTTTGAGTATCTACAAGGAAGGTTTTATAATGCAATTCCTGATGTTTATAATTGGGAAGCAGAGTGTCATATAGTGGGATCTGTGAGTGAAACAAGAATTTACATATTTAATGTGTTGTTGATTGAGTTTGGTTTCCTTCTCACTGTGCCTTGATTTTATCTACCAGATTCTATTAAATCCCCGTCTGCATTGCCTCGGTTCTTGCGCTGCCAAGAGAGGGGATTTCCAAGATTCTAAAATATGCTATGAGATTGCCCTTGAAATGGTTATATTTTGATGCTTCTTTAGTACTTAAGTTTTCTGTTTTCTAAACTTCAATTAATGGATTCTTCATCTTTTACTTGATTTAGGGTGAAGAAAGTACCATAATTTTACGTCAACTCGCAGAACTTGAACTGAAGTTTGCACAAGGTGAATGTACTTCTGTTCCATCAAGTTCAAATGGTCTGTTTTGTGTTTTAGACTCTACCTTTTTTCCGAACCGGAAGGTACATCTTCTAATCCTGCCATTCTCCATACTATTATTATGGATATGGAGAATTTTCTTAGAAATCGCATTGCTTTTCTGGAGAATAACTCGACCATCTGTCTCCCTGATCAAGATATAGGTGTCAAGGGGCAATAAGGTGTTTACCATAAGGGGCAATAAGCGCCCTTTTGGGAGTAGGATCTCTTTCCTAGGAGCTCATAGAAAGATAGCGAAGTCAGATAGTTCTTTCTTGCTTTCCTTCTATCTTTCTTTCTATTTCAAAGTGGTTCAGATCAATCCTGAGTAACGAGAGAGATTCTCCACACGAACGAACGACCCGCCAAATTCGTACTGACATAGGTGAATCGGACCAACACCTATCAACCACCAACAAGGAGTCTTTAGAGTAAATATAGATTTCTACCTTAGAATGTTCATTTAACAAATGAAAGCAAATGTATAATACATTTCTCCAGTCTCTTATTAAGTTAAATCAAAGCAAAATTCTGAAATCTATATTTACTTTTTTTTTCTTCTTAGTTTCTGAAAATCCAGCCCATCACATTGAAGAAAGCATCAAATATGCCCAAAGGACGCTCGTTCTGGATGACAAGGATGGAAAGTGTTTATGTAAGACTGCGAACAGAATCTAGTTAAAAGAGTAACTGTTATACTTGGATCTTTAACTCGTAGTTTTAGCTATAAAACATTTTAATAAATCCAATTTTCAAAGTCCTTCACTGAACTTCATTTGGTTGGTAGATATCTTAGGATGTGCATATTTCACTTCCTTTATTCTGACTGGAGAACGGGATCACAATAATCTTCAACTAGCATTACAGGAATACGAAAAAGCTGTAAGTAGTTCTAACAAACTTGTCCCTATATATTTATTTCCCGTTATTTTAATATGAAATATGTGTGTAACCTAGTAGCTCCATGCGAGCCTCGATATTTTAGATACTTCTACTGATTTCCTACCCTATTTCAGAAGAAAATTGGTGCAACGAAGTCAAATCCCTATCTTAAATACGACTGTAGCGTGGTAAGTTGTTGAAATAAAACAAATGATTTTCACTTATGAATTGGCTTATCAGTTTTATGCTTAGTGAAGAAAGAACCAATAGTCTCTAAAAAAATTCACTTTAATTCATCTTCAAATTCTATGTTTGCACATATCATGATATCTCAATGCCATGTTGGGAAAAGTTAATATTTGTTTTCTCAGCTGAATAGATATCTGGAGAACTACAAGATGTCCCTAAATGGATTTTCCGAAGCTGCATCAATGAATCCTGCTAGTGATGCTTTACATCAATTGACACTGACGCTCCAGCTTCTCGACAAATTTGAACGATTACTTCAGGTAAAATTATGACATTGCACTAAGAACGACTTGGTTGACGAAATTAAAATCATATGGGAAGTAAGTATGATCAAAGGTTCATTGTTTCCAGCATATATACAAAATGCAGGTATCAAGGAGTCACACTCCCTGCAATTGCACAGTGGAGTGTTTGATGTGTTCACACATACCTGTCACTAGTATGGAACTCTAACCTATTTAACCTGTTACGAAGGAAATCTCTCTGTTTCCTGCTATAATATAATGTATGATGAGGTAGTCCCTTAAGATAGCTTCCGAGATAAGCTTTAGTTAGCAAGTTCTAGTGATAGTTAGGAGGAACATATATAAACATGAAATTTGGTTTTATGGTATGATAGTTAGGAGGAACACATAGTCATGCTTTTCTATGATTTGTAAAATTATCTTAATGTGTAGGTTTGAGGCGCAATTGATTGGGTGAATCTTGGAATATTGCCAAACAAGTAGAGCCTAGGAAACTGCAATACGCAGCTAACATTATGTGGAATTAAGAGTTGTTTATAGAAAAATTCTAGTTGGTTGCTAAGTTGTAAATTTTTATTAACTTGGTAACTCTGCTATGGCTACCCCCAGAAGGCTTGGTTAAATTTCTCCTACTGGATGAATTTTTTTCTGAATCTTTTCACTAGGTAGTTTGAGTATATGCAGACCTTACCACTACAAATAGTTGCAAAAGGTACTCATGCACAATAAAGTCATCCATTTGGGAAAAGGTTTAAGCATTAAACATTAGAAAAGGAGATGAGGTACAGACCATTCTTGTGTCCTTAAAAAGTCCAAATTAATTGTTCAATGAGTTACAGAACGATGCCTGGGTAACATTTTAGTTCTTTCTTCTTCTGAAGCTGTTAAGACATTATGAATGAGATTGTATTATGTGATCCTACTTTTCAGGGTAAGTGTAATGACAAGAATAAGAGGAAGAGTAAGGGGAAGAGTAAGGGGAAGAGTAAAGGAAAGAGCAAAGGAAAGAGTACGGAAACAAGCTTGCCTGCCCTGATCCAATCACTTGCTAATATTGATCGTAAGGCTTTACATTTTTAACTGTAAACAATGAGGTATGAATGTATGATTTAGCTATTTTTCTATTAGTTAAGGTAATGTGTTTTCTGGCAGTGAATCCTTCATACAAGATAGCAACCGTGGATCTCTTAACTGAAGGCCTTAACGAACAGATTGAGGTTGTAGCAGTAGTACGGTGCTTAGTTAAATATGAGTATATTGGTCCATTGTAAGTTACTTCATCTTGGAGGAACCCACACGAGTTGATCATTTTCAGCATTTCCTTTAAAAGTGAAAGTCACTTGTCTGTGCAGCCCTACTTTATGCTAAAATACTTATTTCTCAATGTGTACTCTTAATCTACAGATACTATATGCTCTTTGACTCTGATGAGAATAGTTTTGTACTTACAGTGTTCGGCATACAGAAGGAAGCAGTAAGCACTACTTTATTCCAACCTCCCATTAGATTTTCACATCATTACTTAACAAACTACTCTTGTTGACAGATTAAAAAAGGAGATCAGGTCACACTATTGGAGCCCATTTGCAAATTTAATGATTTTGAATGGGAAGGAAAGGTAAACTCGTTATAATATCTGTGGTATTTCAGATACAATGCTATTGCAAAGATGTCATTTTTCTTTCTATATCACATTTCCCCCTCTGTAAGCACCACATATTAGATGTGTTCTATTAGTTTATATCCCTTTATTTTGTGTATCGACTCCACCTTATAACACTTGAGCCTCTTGCAGTGGTAATTTAATTTGGTGTCAATGAATAGGGAGTTAAATCTGCCCTTTTTTTTTGTCACTCCTCACTAATACATTGTTATTTTTATTGCAGCACTATGAATTCAAGTCTGTGCGAGTTAATCTTCTGGAACAAGTCCTTGTAAATGGAAATCCCTTGCCTCCTAGTTCTGCCATGCGTGACTCAATTATGCATAACTGAGGGCAAAATACTCTTGTCTATTGCCTGTATATAGATTTTTTCAATCTGACTATGCCATTTCCTTATAGATGATATATTTCTTTGACAATTGACATAGATAGATGACTTGTGCTCTCTTTGTAGTTTGTACTTTGTAGTCCTGTCCTGATATGTCTTGCACTCAAAGACATTGATCTACAAGGATAAAATATACTTTCCTTTCTCTTAATATTTTTTATATTCTTATATAGTACCTTTTCATTAGATAAAAATAATTAAGAATTCATGAGAAGTGAAGCAAAGGAGTCGAGGGTCTATCCTCTTTACCTCTTATAACTCATACATTCAATATAGAAACATACATTACATCAATGATGCAAGTGTATTTCACTTCATACTGTAAAATGATAGATTACACCTACAATATATATATATACAAAGCTAGCTAGACACAATACTCTTCCACAATATCTTAACAAATGCAAATAAAGAGTCTTAAAGTGGGGGTTCCTTAAAATTGGGGATTAATCGGGCCCAATTAAAGATTATTTTAGAATGGATTAAATTTGAATCCAATTCAAATTATCTTGAGCCTGACCCATAAAATATTGGGCAGATTGGATGGGTTATCTATACTTGGGCTCATTTTTGATACAGCTAGTCACGGACAATGCCACTACACTTTAAGGCACAAAAATTGGTGCTTCAGGGCTCAATTTTATATGAGGTGTGGCATGTTCGTCCTCTTCTTACACCCGATTGGCCTATCGACTCTCACTTATAATGTCTTTTTTCCAAAATATTTTTCAAAATAACTTGGGAGATTGAAACAATTGGGGAATCATGAGAGTTAATCGCATTCAGCTTAATTGGAGAGAACCAAGTTGAGCTCCAATATGAACCCTTACCCCTGCTTTAATAACTACATTACACTATTCAAGTTCTCTTATTTGCGCCACATAAGAGCATAGTTGTCCACCGAAGCTAAGTTAAGAGCATATTTATGTATTATGCTTGTTAAAATTCAAGTAATTCGCTCCTTAACTAGTAGAAATTTCGTAAGCTTACCCTACATGCACTCTACATATGGTTTTCCACCTCATGTCCCGAGATACAAGTTGAATAGTGTTGAGGCAGGGGCGGATCTAGCTTTATGGATGGGGGTGCCACGGCACCCACGGACCTCGGTTAAAACGTTGTGTATGTATGTGTATAAGTATAACAAGTCGTATATATAATATATCTGTCACCCAGTGAACTATATGTTGAATGGTCCAACTGGCAAAGGGTGTGTCTTTCCAACAAAGCGTCCACGGTTCAAATCTCCATGACAATACTAATTTTTTTATCCCTTTGTTTGCGAGGGGCTTTCAGCTCTTACTCTTTATTTTCCTTTTTTTTTTTCTTTTTTCTTTGTCTTTTCTTCAGTTTCTTGCTCCCCTCAATTAGTTCATTTATTTGTTGCTTCTTACTTATTAACTTATCTTTAATTGATATGAATTTTTTTGTGATATTCTATATTAATTATAGATTAATATTAAAATTTGAACGTCACATATGATATTAGTAAAATATATTTAAATAGCCCTTTGTAAAAAAAAAAACTAAAATGATAGATGTAATCATGTTAAACCTTTTGAATTTAAAGTCCTTTCAATCTTTAACGTCACACTAAGTGGAGATAATTGGATTGAAACTATAATTTTTATTTTCTTCTCAACTATATGATATTAGATAGATGATGTATACAAATTTGAATTTTAAGGTGAAAAATCTCTTATTTTCTCAAAGTTATAGTGAATAAAGTCTCTTATTTTTTTAAAAAAGTATAAAAACACACACTATATAGGTGTATATCTTTAATATTAAAATATTTAAAAGAAAAAAAAAACATTACTAAAGATGTATATTTGATCAATGTATTTATAAATATCGAGAAAAATTAAATAACCCGAATCATAACCTAAAATAAAGAACCGACCAGTTTACCATTTAGATGATATGGCACCCCTAGCCTCCGAATCCTGGATCCGCCTCTGAGTTGAGGAATTCATTTGAACCTTGTTCAATAGAAAATCATTACGTTTATATATAATTAAAATTATTTTATAATATATATATATATATATATATATATATATATATATATATATATATATATTAGATATTGAGCTCTCTTTAGCTTCTTTCAATATTTACTTTTACATATTTTCAATCTTTTAATGCAGTTTCATTCCCAACACTTGTAGCTGTGGCACTTTCTTTTTCAGTCCACTTCCGACATTGCAATCGAATTCCAATCAAGCACAAACCCTGCATCGTCTGAGCCAGTTTGATCTTCACCAATAATTACACATGTATCACTGATTATGGATTTATACTAGGTAATTTGGGTCTAAGCCCTTTTCCAATAATAGACTGTTATAAGAAAAAAAAATTAGTAGGTTTTTCAACAGAAATTAAATGATTTGACATTATCACATATCTCGAGAATTATAAATATATAATGAATGATTAAAAATATATTAATTTTGTTTTACATAATTTATCATAATATATGTTTGATGATATAATTGTACTTCTTATTAATACTGAGTAACGTTTTTACGTAGCAATTAAACATCACTTTTTTTTTGTACATGAAAAATGTAGAATCTTATAATTTTATAGTTAGAGTAGCTCGTGGATCCAGAGAACCTGGCTCGGGAACAACTTCTTACTAGTAGGAGCTAATCATTGTGAAAAAAGAGTTATGTAAAAGTTTTCAATAATCGATATTATTTATAAATAAGTTAAGACCGTTAAAAATATACACAACAACATAAATAAATAATTTTTTTTAGAGACAATCTACTTGTCTAAGGTTAAGCGTTCACCCTTTTCGTTATTGTTACTTTGTTACTCTAACAAAAATTTATAGAAGGAGAAAAATAAATTTGAACAACAGCAAAATAATATTGTTGACTCTTTTAGAAATTCATTCTTCATCAAACTGCTGCTCTAAAGGTCATTCTAGATGTTTCACCAATGCAACTTTACGACTTTTTTCAAAAATATATATGTATAATTGTTGCATTATGAAACTACAAGTAGATCAAAATGTTGGATTTCTAGACTCATGTTAATAAAATATTTTCGAACATTAAAAATTAAAATGAGTCTAAACTAGATAACTCAAATGCTCAGTAATGACTTCGGACATGAACGACAACAAATTTATGTTATAGACATTATCTTTTGTAGCTTAAGATATTACTTTCATTTGAAGCATGTTTTGTTTCATATTCTTCAAATTAAGCTTGCCGAAAATAGTCATAACTCACACCAAAAATATTTAGAAGAACCTATGAGAAGGGAAAAAAGAAAAACGTTAAAAGAACGAAAATATTGTCCAAGTGAGATCATATACATACCAAACAAAAAATAATCAATAGTACAATTCTAAGGAGACAACAAAACAACGAGAAAAAACATATATTAAATGGAGTAAACTATGAGATATCCAATAATGATAACAAATCATTCTAACCAGAGAAGTTTCTATGTTTTGAAATAACATACCTCAAAAAATTGACTAAACTTCAATTAACTTCAATCCTTAAGTACTCATAATATCCACTGATAAATTTAGTAAAAATAGATAACAACAACATAAAAACCAAAAAAGTATGGGTTCACAAAGTTATTAACTCTCATAGACATTTCTAAAGAACACAAAATCTCATCCTTGTATATGAAGAAATAACGTTGTTGATGAAGAAATTAGATATTTGTAGGGCTTTTTTTTATTGTACCTTCAACAATTCTGGTAGAGTAAAGTTGCTTGAGTACTCAATTAATGTTTCTTATTATTTAATCTGTACTAACAAATACTTATAACAATAACTTTGTAAAAACGTAAACAACAAAGTTTAAAGCATGTACTCAAAAAAATTAATTAATTATATAAGGATAAATTAGTGACGGTAAAAAAACATATCATGATCTGTAACAAGAGAATGTAACAGATTGGAAAAATCGAGTCCACGTACTGAATGCACAATGTCCCCTTAAGAAAATTATTCCCCTCTAATACCCGAAGTTTAAAGGAATAAATCCTTTCAGGATAGAACGATTATATTCACCATGTATTGATACAAAAACAATGGTGTTAGTTACTTGATATCTAGTTTCCCAACTAATAGACGGTTCCCCTTTTACCCCCTATCACCGAACTACTTAAGTTGGTTGTCCCAACTCAAAGCAAAAATTAGATTTGAAATCGAAGGTATTTCACGTGATAGCATTTCTGACAAGCTCTTTTTAGTGAGTCATTCAACAGAAGCAAAGTAGGAGGGTCTAAGAAGAACAGGAGGGGAACTTTTCAAATTTCTGAACCATTTCGTTGGTCATGAGAATTTCCCTTGAGTAATTAAAGAGATTCAGCGCAAGACCTACGGAATATAAGATGAAAGGCATATGGAGAAACTAAACACTATTGAATTTGGCTGAGTGACATGTAGAATTAGAAACTATAGACAACTACTTCAAACTTTACAAGAATATTGTTATTAACCTGTATTTATAAGGTTAGCCAAAAAGACAGAAACAGAAATAAGATGAAGCAGAAAGTATACAAAATAATCCGAGTTCACAGAAATTACTGTGTCTCCTTAAGAAGTTTAATCCCCTCACTGTACCCGAGGTTATGAATTAATTTCTCCCAAGATAAAACGGATTAATCCTGTTAAAGAAATAGTGGTACCTCAAACTTCTTTAACTTCAACGAACTTAAGAACAGCAACAAGTCACACAGACTCAGTCGATCAACACTTTGATTTTGAGAGAAAAATATATGCAGAGAAGGAAAATTTCAGTGTTTGAAAAAACAAAAATTGACTTCCTTTTATAGCCATTTTCAGTAAAAAACGTGTCTGTTCAGAGAAATCTGTTCAGACCCGTTTTATCCAGAAAGTTGTGTCTTTTGAAAAAAAATTAACAACTTTTCGGAAAATATGTCTGTTAGGAAAATAACGGCTTTTTCGAAAGTAACGACTTTTCGAAAAGTGTAACAACGCGAGGGGGAATCTTCTTCTTAGCTCTTTAAGAAGTAAAGGAAGTGTTTCCTTATATAAGGACAACACTTTCCCTTTCTTTGCCGATATGAGAGAAATGACTTTTCATTTGCACTTTGCAAATGACTTTTTATTTTCCCTCCAAAATAGTTCCCTCACTTTTCATATTCTCTCTTTTCTTTTCCCATTCACACTCCCAACAAATATATAGTCGATAAAAAGAAGACCAAACTCCATACTAATCAGTAATTATCATATCATATCATCATATATATTACTTTTTCTGTTTAAAAAAAAGGGAACTAATTCTTAAGCACGGAATTTAAGAAAAGAAAAAAGACTTTTTAATCATATGATTCTAAATTGAAGTTATATAAAATGTACCGAAATTCCTTTTAATCTTGTGGCCTTAAACGTATCACGTGAAAATTGAAGTTAAAGTGTTACAAAAAAAAGGAAAAGAAGAAGAAATGATTCATTCTTTTTTAAGCGGAGGAAGTACTAAAAGTGAGAACAAAAAAAGGTTAAAAATTGAAATACCAAAACAACCCTACAAAGTTTAGTTACTACAATAATACCATTAAAACAAGAAATACGTTTTTCTAATAAAGTCTAAAATCTAAATTATTTAGCATTAAAACATGAAATAAGTTATTTTTTAAAATAAAATCTAAATTACTCATTATGACATCATACAAAACTGGCTAATACAGTATAACCTCTCTAAATTAATATAGTCGAGACCATGAAATATTATTATTTTGTAGAGGTATTATTTAATCGATAAATTATATTTATTGATATAAAGAGTGTATATAACATTGAAAAAATTGTTTAGGGATTAAATTTCAAATAATTTGAAAGAACCCACTTCTGAAAATGTTATTCATGAACTTGAAGTTATGATTAATGATCTCAGTTATCTCAATAAAATGGACGTCAATAACCTATTGGGTGAGTGAAAAGGATACATGTTCATAGGTTTAGAGCTTAAAACAAATTGTGGATATCATTGGAAAAACAATGTTGAAGATAAAGGGTGTATTTGGTATGAAGAAAAATATTTTCCATGGAAAATGTTTTCTTGGAAAACAAGCAGATTTATGACTTTTTTCTCATGTTTGGTTGGTGAGTAGGAAATATTTTTAGGAAATGATTTTTAGTGTTTGATTTATGAATGATTTTTTTTTTAGAAATATCTTTTATTTTTGATAGAGTAGAAAATAATTTTTGAAATTGAAAATATTTTTTTTAAAAAAAGTTTTTTTTTTGGGGGGGGGGGGGGGAAGGGGGCTGGCGAGGTGGGAGGGTAGGGTTGAAAAATAAAAATTTAAAGTTGAAAATATTTTTTAAAAATAAAATTATTTTTTTGGGTGGGGGGTGGGGGCTAGCAGGGGGTAGGGGTGAAATAACACAAATATAAAGTTGAAATTAGTTTTTTAAAAACAAAATGAAAATTTATTTTGGGAGGAGGTAGTTCATGATTTCCCCTTCGCTCTCTTTAGCATTTTGGTTTAACACCACGCAGGCAGCTGGTACCTTCCCAGCTTCTTCATTAGGTAACCTGCCAATTAAACACATTATCAGTTGCATTTTGCCTGTAAAAATTCATTAATGAATCAGAATCTCCTTTACTTGAACACGGGTTTCGACTTCCCCTCCGGAGGGCCGGTGTAGCTCGCTTTGCTTACCGCCTTCGTCTTTCGCCATGGCTTATACTTCATCAATGTTCTTACTGCGTTTCACGCTTTTCAGGACCTCGATCCAAGCCCTCAGTCTCAAAAACTTGATGTTGGGGGCTGGAGGTAGGGGTTAAGAAATAAAAATTGAAGTTGAAAATATTTTTTTTAAACAAACGTTTTCTTTGGGGGGGGGGGGAGGGGGGTATGGGTGAAAAAAATAAAAAGTTGAAGTTGAAAATATTTTTTAAAAACAAACTGAAAATTTATTTTGGGCGGTAGGGTGGGGAGATCGATGGTAGGGCTGAAAAAAAATTAAATTTGAAGTCGAAAATATTTTTCAAAAATAAACTTAATTTTTTTCGGGAGGGGGCTTGTAGGGGGAGGGGTCGAGGGAGGGGTGAAGAAATGAAATTTTAAAATTAAAAATATTTTTTAAAAACAAAATCTATTTTTTTAGGGGGGGGAGGGGGAGGGGGTTGCCGGGGTGGGTAGTGCGGGGTGGGGGGTCGGGATCGGGGTGAAAAATAAAATTTTGAAATTGAAAATATTTTTTTTGGATTGGGGTGGAGGGATAATCGAGGTCGGGGGTAGGGCAGAGTGAAAATATAAAATTTTGAAATTGAAAATATTTTTTAGAAATTGATTTGTTTAAAAAAATGTAATTTATAGTTGGATGAGAGTTTTGGAAAATTTTATCCTTAACTTTTGAAGAGAAGTCATTTTCTTAATTTTGAGGAAAATGAGTTGATTTGAAAAACATTTTCAAAGCTTTTGTCCCAACCAAACATGAGAAAATTGAAAATCTTCATACCAAACACACCCGAAGTTGAAACACTTTGGAACCAGTTGCGAGTAAGGAACCCTTGCATCTAGAACTCTTCAATTTTTTATGATGCAACTAAGAAAGACAACACCAAAACTTTTGAATGCAATAAGAAAATTTAGAGATGAATTTCAACTAAATTTAAATTTTAATAAAAAACAAAACATAGTAGAATCATATTTCACTAATTTTTCTTAGATATTTGTACTTCTAAAAAATTATTGATTTATGATATTAAGGGACCATATATCTAAAATATATTATCTTATTATCTTATCGAGATGAATGATTTTTTCCTTTGACCCAAGTCAAGATCGAAAAAAATATTATCTTATAGAGATTATTAATTAACCAAGTATTAAAAAGTGTGACTGGATAATTACTTCAAATACTTAGTAAATATGAGATTCTAAGCTTAAAATATTACGAGAGAAAAAAGAGAATACGAAAACTAGTGGCAGTGTAATTTCTTAAAATAGTAAGATGAAGAAAGTGTGATCCATCAGAATCAGAATACACAAAAACAGAATTTCCCGCCCAAAAGTTGTGAACCATAACCGCCATAACTTTGCATTTGAGCTTCATCACCCTTCAAACTTATAGATTACTTTCTCTATTTAAAAAAAAATGACCTAGTTTAACTTGATACGAAATTTATAAAAAGAAAGAAGATTTTTTAGTCTTGTGGTTCTAAAGTAAAATTATGTCAAATGTACCAAAATGCTCTTTGATCTTGTCGCCTTAAATATGTCACGTGAAAAGTTAAGTTAAAGTATTACCAAAAAAAAGAAATGAGTCATTTTTCTTAAACAAACTAAAAAAAAATTGGGTGAAACTGAGGGAGTTCTAAAAGTGGGAACGAAAAAAGTTAAAAGTTGAAATACCAAAATAACCTTACAAAGTTGAGTTACTACAACAATACCATTAAAACAACAAATAATTTTTTTCAGATAAAATCTAAAATCTAAATTATTCAGCATTTATGATAGGAAATAATTTCAATTTTTAAATAAAATCTCAATTATTCATTTATGACAACATACAAAATTGGCTAATACAGTAAAATCTCTCTAATTAATATAGACGAGACGATGAAATATTATTATTTTGTAGAAGTATTATTTGATCAATAAATTGATACTTATTGACATAAAGAGTGTTTCAACATCGAAAAAATTATTTCGGGATGAAATCTCAAAGAATTTGAAAGAACCACTTGTGAAAACGTCATTCATGAACTTGAGGTCATGATTGATGATCTCGGCGAACTCAATAAAATGGACGTCAATAACCTATTGAATGAGTGAAAATGATATATGTTCAGAGGTTTAGAGCTTAAAACAAATTGTGTATATCATTGGAAAAACAATGTTGAAGATAAAGTTGAAATACTTTGGAACTAGCTATGAGTAAGAAAACACTTGCATCTAGAACTCTTCACAATTTTATGGTGCAATTAAGAAAGACAAACTGAAACTTTTGGATACAATAGAAAAAGTTAGAAATGAGCTCTAACTAGATTTAAATTTTAATAAAAAACAAAAAATAATAAAATCATATTTCACTAAATTTTCATGGATATTTGTACTTTAAAAAAATATTACTTTATAATATTAACGGGATTATATATATAAGGGACTTTTGAAAATATATTATTTTATTATCTTATCGAGATGAATGATTTTTTCCATTGACCCAAGTCGGGACCAGAGAAAAATATTATCTCATAGAGATTATTAATTAACCAAGTATTAAAAAGCGGACTGGATAATTTCTTCAAATACTGGTAAATATGAATTCTAAGCTTAAAACATTACGAGAGAAAAAAGAGAATATGAAAAATATTGGGGATGGCAGTGTAATTTCGTAAAATAGTAAGGTGAAGAAAGTGTGATACATCAGACTACTTATAAACAGAATTTCCCGCCCAAAAGATGTAAACCGTCATTAACAAACTTCGCAGTTGAGCTTCATCAGCCATAACTTTACACTATTGAACAAACAGAATTTGCAGTTGAGCTTCCAAAATACACCATTGAAGATGAGAGCTCCAGTTGTAGAGGTTCACTGGGAGAAAGAAGAAGTCCCCATTGATCTAAAATACGCCATTGAAGAAGTTTCTGTTCGTCTAGAAGACCTAAAATCCACCATTGAAGCAGTTTCTTCTGATCAAAAAGATCTAAAATCTGCCATTGAGAAGTTTCTACTAATCAAAAAGATCTAAAATCGGCCATTGAAGGAATTTTTACTCATCTAAAAGAATCCAATCCATCATTGAAGATGAGCACTCCAACTGAAGAGGTTTCTAGGGAGAAAGAAGAAGTCTCTACTGATCTAAAATCCGCCATTGAAGAAGTTTCTAGGGAGAAAGGAGAAGTCTCCTCTGATCTAAAATCCACTGTTGAAGAAGTTTCTAGTGAAAAAGGAGAAGTCTCCACTGATCTAACATCCATTCCATCATTGAAGATGAGCACTCCAACTGAAGAGGTTTCTAGGGAGAAAGGAGAAGTCTCCTCTGATCTAAAATCCACTGTTGAAGAAGTTTCTAGTGAGAAAGGAGAAGTCTCCACTGATCTAACGTCCACTATTGAAGAAGTTTCTACACATCTAAAAGATTCCAATCCACCATTGAAGATGAGCACTCCAACTGATGAGGTTTCTAGGGAGAAAGGAGAAGTCTCCACTGATCTAAAATCCAATCCACCATTGAAGATGAGCACTCCAATTGAAGAGGTTTCTAGGAAGAAAGGAGAAGTCTCCACTGATCTAAAATCCAATCCAATTGAAGAGGTTTCTAGGGAGATAGGACAAGTCTCCACTGACCTAAAATCCGCCATTAAAGAAGTTTCTGCTCAACTAAAAGAATCCAACTACAAGGATTGGATTTTAAGGTTCACTAACCTGATGAAATTGGTTTACAATTTTGCCGACCAGCATTTCCCGTCAAGTAGACAACAGAAAATCGCTGACATCGAGCATCAAGTTGATTTGTGCATCAAAGTCCTCGATTCAGTTCCTCAAGGTATGGATTGTCCAGAAGAAGAATAAAATGCATTCAGTTTCATTTATCAAGTGAGTTTAAGTGATACAAATTCGTGCAGAGAATAGGGAATCAAATCGTGAACGTACATTATTCGAGTATCTAAAAGGAAGGTTTTATAATGCGGTTCCTGGTGTTTATAAGAAGGAAGCAGAGTGTCATCTACAGAAATCTGTGAGTGAAAGAAGAATTACATATTTAATGTTTGTTGTTGAATTTACGTTTGGTTTACTTCTCATTGTGCCTTAGTTTTATCTACCAGATTGATCTTAATCCGCATCTGCGGAATGCTTGGAATAGCATCGCCAGTTGCTTTACCAAGAAAGGGGATTTCATTAGAGCTGAAAAATGCTATCAGATTGCCCTTAAAATGGTTATATTTTGCTGCCTCTTCAGTACTTAAGTTTACCGTTCTCTAAACTTCAAACGTTCCCTTCATTTAATGGATTCTTCCTCTTTTATTTGATTTAGGGTAAAGAGAATATCATAATTTTACGTGACCTTGCAGCCCTTGAACTGAAGATTTCACTAGGTGAAGGTAATTCTTTTGTTTATTTCTGGTTAATTTGCTTTGTTCCATCTAGTTCTCATGGTTTGTTTTGTGTTTTAGACTCTTGTCTTTTGGTGATTATAAAATTCGAAGTTAGTGTATCTTCCCCATTATTTATTTGCACTACATCTGTCTTTGAAGTTCTAATTCTATCCTTAATTAGATACTTTACATTTCTCTAATCTCTTATTAAGTTGATAATAGTAACTCATGGAAAAAATTCTGAAATCTATATTTACTTTCTTTTCTTAGTGGCTGCTGCTGATCTCTTCCTCTGATTGTATATCTATTTCATAGATTCTGAAAATCCAGCCCAGCACGTTGAAGAAAGCATCAAATATGCCAAAAGGGCGCTCGATCTGAATGACAAGGATGGAAATTGTTTATGTAAGACTGCAAACAAAATCTAGTTAAAAGAGGAACTATTTTAAATTCTAATCACTTAACTCTGAGATTCTCTGATATTGTGTCATGAACATGCTGTGATTTAGCACCCTCAGCTTTACCAATTTACTAAATTTTTACTTGTTGTTTTTCATTGATTGTGTTCACCCTTCAAATATTGTTTAGCTATAGTTAAGAAGTAGCATACAATTACAATTAAGACAGATGATGGTGCAGATTATATACTTTGGTACAGGGAACCATGAAGTACCATATACCCAGTATGTGGGATTTTATAAAGTGTATGCTACTTATGAAAACATCCAAGTATCCTGCTTTACTATAATGTATATGTTATACGTATGAAAACATCCAAGTATCTGCACACAATTTTAGTTATAATAAACATTTTGATAAATCCAAGTCCTTCACTGAACTTCATTTGGTTGGTAGATACCTTAGGATGTGCACAGTTCAGTTACTTTGTTCTGAGTGGAGGACGGGATCACAATAATCTTCAACTGGCATTAAAGGAATTTGAAAAAGCTGTAAGTAGTTCTTACAATCTTGTCCCTGTGTATTTATTTCCCGCTATTTTAACATGATATATATGTGTTAAGGATAAGCCTGGTTATTTTAGATACTTGGAAGTTTCTTCTGATTTCCTACCCTATTTCAGAAAGAAGATGTTGCAGTGAAGTCAAACCCACATCTTGAATACGACTGTAGCCTGGTAAGTTGTTGAAAAAAACAACTGATTTTCACTTATGAACTGTTGTATCATATATAGGATCTTTCAAAACACAAGGTTCTCAATTGTTGCTAATTATCACCTCGTATTTTTATGATCGTGTTCTTAAAGAACAAGAGTTAGAAAGACTAAAAATAAAGAGAAGGAAAGAAAGACTAGAGACCATGTATCAAGTTTACCGTGAAGCAAGGAAAGGATATAAGTTTGCAACTTCTTGTGTGGATCACAGATAGACCTTCTTTCATCATCTTTAAGGTTGCAGAGAATGCCTCTAAATAAGCTTGGTTCTCTCAGAGTTTGAATAAAACCATTCAAAAAGAAGACACTGAAAACTTTACAGATAAGACAAAAGTTGGTAAATTAAAGGAAAAAGTCATGAATACAAATAGAAGCATTCTCTCATAAGTTGAAACACACATGAGGATACAGGTTATAATAGGTCAAGGAAGCCTAGAAACTTTACAGAGAAAAAGAAAGTCGTACGTGAAAACAGAATCTGATAATAACTCATTGAATTAGTTACCTCTTTCTGGTAGTCATGAGTCATGTCTGACTATTACAAGTGTGTCTACAGAGAATCAAGTTTGGTACGAAAAGATCAGAAAATGTATAATCTGCAGAGATCAGTGACATGTTGAATTGAGTTTGGTACAAAATAATCAATCTAGAAGAACAAGTGTGTGTATAGGGAAGTACAACTTCGAAGTAGAAAAACAGTCTGATTTAAAAGAATTGGCTTCAGCAAGTTTGAAAGTTTTATGCTTAGTGAAGAAAGAGCCATTAGTCTCTAAAAAAACCTCACTTTTATTTATCTTCGAATTCTATGTTTGCACATATCATGATACCTTAAATATAGACTTCACTTTCCCCCTTTCTAAATTCAATGCCATGTTGGGAAAATTTGATATTTGTTTTCTCAGGTTAATAGATATCTGGAGAACTACAAGGAGTCCCTAAATGGATTTTCAGATGCTGCATCAATGAATCCTGCTAGTGATGCTTTACATCAAAAGGAACTGACACTCCAGCTTCTTAACAAATTTAAAGGATTACTTTGGGTAAAATTATGACATTGTGGTTATTTTATGTACAGCATCCATAAGTGATATTATAATCCATTGCATTAAGAATGGCTTGGTTAACGACATTAGAATCGTAAGGGATGTGAGTATGATCAAAGGTTCATTTTTTCCAAGAGGTATTCAAGGTGTCACTCCCAACATGTCACAGTGGAGTGTTTGATGTGTTCACATATACCTGTCACTAGTATGGAACTCAATCCTGTTTAAATGCTGATTTCATTGTCAGAGTTACCAAGGAAAGCTTTCTGTTTCCTGTTGTAACAAAATCTATAATGAGGTAGTCCTTTAAGATAGGTTCCAAGATAACCAGTCAATATCTACAAATTTCTAGTCTGACAACCTTTAGGTAACAAGTTTTAATGATAGCTAGGAGGGACATATACAAACATGAAGTTTGATTTTATGGTATGACAGGAAGAACACCAAAACATAGTCATGCTTTTCTATGATTTGTAAAATATTCTTAATGTGTAGGTTTGAGGCGCAATTGATTGGGTGAATCTTGGAATATTGCCAAACAAGTAGAGGCTAGGAAACTGGAATAGGCAGCTAAGATTATATGGAATTAAGAGTTTTTTGTTTTATAGAAATACTCTAGTTGGTTGCTAAGTTAGTAATACTATTTGTATCAACTTGGTAACTCTACTATGGCTACCCCAGGAAGCTTGGTTAAGTTTCTCCTACTACAGCAACAACAACAACATGCTCAATGAAAACCCACTAAGTGGGGTCTGGGGAGGGTAGAGTTACGCAGACCTTACCACTACAAATAGTTGCAAAGGGTACTCATGCACAATAAAGTCATCCATTTGGGAAAAGGTCTAAGCATTATGCATTAGAAGTATGTAAAAGAAAAGAAGATGAGGTACTGACAAATTCTTGTGTCCTTAAATAGTCCTATTTATTTGTTCAATGAGTTAACTGAGCCCCTCCTGTATTGATTGAACGGTGCCTGGGATTTCATTTTAGTTGTTTCTTCTTCTTTGATTTCTAGAATTTTTTCTAGAAATAGGAATGTTATGATACAGTCTTTAAAATATAATGCCTTAAGATTCTCAATTGTTAAATGCTTTTTTCTTTTGAAGCTGTTAATAAATGATGAATGAGATTGTGAAGGATGCTTTTGAATTATGTGATCACTCTTTTCAGGTTAAGTGTAATGACAAGAATAAGGGAAAGAGTAAGGGGAAGAGTCAAGGAAAGAGTAAGGGAAAGGGTAAGGGAAAGAGCACGGAAACAAGCTTGGCTGACCTGATCCAATCACTTCCTAATATTGAGGGTAAGGCTTTACATTCTTCTTAGATATTGAACTGTAAACAATGAGGTATATTATTTAGCTATATATCTATTAGTTGAGGTGATAGAGTGCTTTTTGGCAGTGAATCCTCCATACAACAGAGCAACAATGGATCTCTTAACTGAAGGCCCTAACAAATGGATGGCAGTTGTAGCAGCAGTACGGTGCTTAGTTAAATATGAGTATAAAGCTCCACTGTAAGTTACTTCGTTTTCTTAACTGAAGGCTTAGGAGTTGTTCATTTTCAGCATTTCCTTTACAAGTGAAAGTTTCTTGTGTGTGCAGCCCCACTTTATGCTTAAATATTTATTTCTCAATGTGTACTCTTATTCTACAGATACTATATGCTCTGTGACTCTGACGAGAAAAGTTTTGTACTTACAGTGTTCGGCATACAGAAGGAAGCAGTAAGCACTATTTCATAATGTTTAATTGTTTCTTGGTATATTTTTCCATTAAGATCTTACTTCCTAGAAAAAAGTGGTCGAGTGAAGTATAGTATCTAGGAGAAACCGCGATAAGAAAATCATCAAATAAATTTCAGATATTGACACGTTAGTTTGCTGCTAAACTGTTGCAGCACTACGTGCCTAAAAAATAAGGGAGCGATCTTTCCTCCCTTTTATCACTTTCTGAATGAAAAATTAGATGAAGGGGGAGGTACTTCACTTCTTTAATAAGTTACCACACACTAAAGATGTGAGTTAGCATTTCATAAATTTTAGGTAAATTGGAATAGTTTGTTTCCTATATCATACTATCGAACACCATTTTTATCTTGATTTTCTCGTTCTTCCATACTTCATTTGCCACTTAAATAATCCATAAGTGAACCGGCATTGCATCTCTTTGTAATAGTGATCATCTCATTCAAAACCTGATTTTCCCCACCAAATTATTATCTAGTGAATAAATGTCATATCTTTGAAAATTTATCCTACTTCAGATTTTCGTGGTGACATATAGCCTACCATATTCCTATGAAAAAGGAATAAGAAGATGAAAATAACATAAACGAAGCTTCTTTTAGGAAACACATGCTCTATGAAAAGTTGATACTGCAAGGAGGAAAAGAAGTGAAAAATGACATTGGAACTTGATTTTCACATCTTAACAAACTACTCTTGTTGACAGATTAAACAAGGAGATCAGATCACAATATTGGATCCCGTTTGCAGATTTGTTGATTTTGAAAGGGAAGGAAAGGTAAACTCGTTGTGGTATTTCTGATGCAATTCTATTCCAAATATGTCGTCACTAATGGCATGTGAGTAATTTTGTCACTCCTCACTAATGGTATTGTTATTTTTACTGCAGCACCATAAATTCAAGTCTGTGCGAGTTAATCTTCTGGAACAAGTCCTTTTAAATGGAAATCCCCTGCCTCCTAGTTCTGCCATTTCTAAACCATTACAATAGGAAAAATACATTTGACACAGCTGTGAGAACTTGGAATGACATAAAACTCTACTGCCTGGTGTATTTTTTTGACATCTGACACACATGACTTTGGTCAAATCCTATTCAGTTTGTTGTACTGTCTTTCAACTGTCTAACTAAAACTTCTTCTGTCTAACTCAAAGACATCCATCTTCAGAAAAGGATTAAATATACTACACTTTCCTTTCTCTTAAAGGGGAAAAGAATTGGTTAATATTTTTCATATTCTTATACATGTGTATTACATATACATCATCATATCATATCATATCGTATCATATATCATCATATCATCATATCATCATATATCATATATTAATATAAGTGGGAAGGTTTTGTCTTTAAAGTACAGTTTTGCCCTTATAGTTAATTAAAATATTTTTAAAACCTAATTAATTAAATATTAAGTAATAATATTTCAATTATTTTTAGATTATGAGTTATTTATTAACATGAAAATTAAATAATTATTAATTATATTGTATAATGAATTAGCCAAAAGAAATAATTACAAATTAAATGCAAGTGCATGTATGGTGCCCAATCACAAATTAATTGCAAGTGCATGTATGGTGAAGAACCTAAGAATTATTTGTATGACTTTAATTTTTTTTTCCAGCATGACTTTTGAGTTTCTGTATGACATTATACATCTATTAACTTATAAATACACTTCTGTGCTTCATGAAAAGATACTTTTCTGTAAACTTTGTCATGAAGTAATCTTAGTTTTTTTTTTTTTACTTGTTTTGTTAAGATAATGAACCATGAAAATGCTAATGATATGAAAGAATTTTCATTAGCTTCATTATCAAGGTGTGAGGAATAATGAAAAACAAGAGATTTTTTTTTAAAAAAAGTTAGTCACATTTCACTATTGTATCTCTTGATTTCTTTAATTTCGATATTACTTCTCTTTTGCTTCTTGTATCATTTGATATCTGTTGCCATTTCAAGGTTTAAGTGATGTTGAATGAAAGAAAATCTACATATGCACACATATATTATGTTCTGTTTATAGATTCTATTATATATTTTTTCTTTTATATTTGGTCTATTTTGTTTGCTATTTAGATTTAATTTTTTGTTGTTTATTTTATCCTTTTCACCCCAAGTCCTGAATACTAATTATTTCTATTAAATTCGATTATGAAAGGTCTCAAGTTTTAATTCAGGCAAAAGGTAACCTATCACTTTCAAAAGTTCATATAACTCATCACACATTAATTCTAATATTATTTTAATAAATTATTACTTAGCCTTGAATACACGTGCAACTCGAAAACTAGTATTATTATAAGTGGGAAGGTTTTATCTTCAAAGTTGAATTACAGTTTTGCCCTTATTGTTAATTAAAATATTTTACAAACCTAATTAATTAAATATTAAGCAACAATATTTTAATTATTTTTTAGATTATGAGTTATTTATTAGAATGAAAATCAAATAATTATTAATTCTATTGTATAATGAATTAGCCAAAATAAATAATTACAAATTAAATGCAAGTTCATGTATGGTGAAGAATCTAATCACAGATTAATTGCAAGTGCATGTATGGTGAAGAACCCAAGAGTTATTTGTATGACTTTTTGTTTTAGCATGACTTTTGAGTTTCTATATGACATTATATATTTACTACTATAAATACACTTGTGTGCTTCAAGAGAAGGTATTTTTATGTAAACTTTGTCATGAAGTAATCTTAGTTATTTTTTTTATTTTGCTTGTTTTGTTGAGATAAATGAACCATGGAAATGTTGATGATATGAAAGAACTTTCATCAGCTTCATTATTAAGGTGGAGAAATAATGAAAAACAAGAGATTTTAAAAAAAAAATAATTAGTCACATTTCATTAATGTATGTTGATTGTTTAATTTACGATATTACTCTTTCGCTTTTTGTTTCATTTGATATATGTTACCATTTTTCAAGGTTGAAGAGATGTTGAATGAAAGAAAATCTAAATATGCACACATATATTATGTTTTGCTTATAGATTCTATTATGTATTTATTTTTTTATATTTGGTCTATTTTGTTTGCTTTCGAGATTTATTTTTTTGTTGTTTGTTTTATCCCAATTGAAACAAAAAAAAGGTAGTTGCAGTGCTTAATACAAGAGGAACAAAAGCCTCAGATCATGATATTCAGCCATAAGATCAAAGTGTATGCCGGATAATCTTTTATTCATGGTATTCTTACAAACAAGGTCTCGAAAAACAGGATATATATAGACATTATGAAGTAAGAATGTAAATAATGTAATTTTTCAATGAAAACTATGTAATACAAAGTTAAAATAATAAAACATGACTCAAGATTTTTAAAAATACGATGATATAAAATATTATTGCGATGAATTTGATAAGTTAATAAATAATATTAAAATAGTGTTGATTAGTTTTAGTGCTTTAAATTTGAATAAGACGCCTAAAACAAATTTGATCTTTTTATAAACATACAACAATAGATTTTATATAATTAGAATGTTTGAACATTTGAGAGACTTCACAATATTCAATAATGAAAGAACAAAAAATAGTGAAGAGAAGTAAAAGAACATGATACTGTTGGTTCATGATAATCTTCATAATATAAATAAGCTAGACAATAATATAGATAGTCACACGCGAAACTAGAAAGTATATTACAATTAACTAGCCACATAAGAATCTAAAAAAGATACTACAATCAACTAAACAATATTCAATTTAATTTCTTAATCATATTTTCTATACAATTTTTTTTCTTCAAATTTATCAATACATGAAAGCGATTGCTTTAGTGGCCTTATGGTTGAGACGCCCCTGAATACATATATTCAATTTCTTTATCTCATGAAACCCCTACTAAGATTATTAGGCTATTATTTTTATTCTATAGTTGAAGTAGATGAAGATGACTCTTAAATTTTGATAGGATATGAAAGGAGTCGATAAGAAGTCAGAGATACTAAGTTTATACTTATTTTTTCATCTATATGTACATCAGTTTTATAAGAATAATGTCTACATTGTATTTTTTCTTAAATCTATTTCTTTTTGTTTTTTTTAGCTCTATTAGACTTCTTAATTTAGTTTTTTCTATGAATATTTTATTGCCGTAAGTCTTTATTCTTATTTTGTTATTCATTACATTTACATATATATTTTCATAAAATTTTAGTCATTCTAACGTATCTATAAAAATTCACATGAAACACACGTGCGAAGCATGTGCTCATAAACTAGTATTATTATAAGTGGGAACAAAAAAAGTTAAAAGTTGAATTACGATTTTACCCTTATTATAAATTAAAATATTATAAAACATTTAACTATTTAATTTAAATATTAAATTGTTTCATTTTAATTAAAATGTTGATGACTTCTTTATCAAAAAAAAAATTAAAATGTTGATGACTTTTGCACTTCCTTAGATTAATTCCTAATTAAAATATCTAGTTTAATAATATCTATTCTCTATAGTCTATGTGTATATAATTCTCTTTTTTTGAGATTTTAAATGTCTAAATAATTTGATTAATGTTTTGTTCTCTATCTATAATTACTATGATTAAATTAAATTATATTAAATTGATTAGTAAAAAGAACAACCCTCCATCTCCCCACGTCTAAGACCATGATTATTTTATTAAATATACAAATTCTTCAACTTTTCATCTTCTCTTTTAATTATTAATAATACTCAGTTATGAGTTAATGACATTAATTGTCTTTAATTTCATATCTTAATATCAATGGCTTTGTAGAGGTAAAGTTATGGTCTCCATTCATAATTTCTATAAAAAAAAAATTTCTCAAAAACCTAAATGGTGAGGCTCGTAGGCCTCTTTTATATAAATCTCTAACTAATGGAGGAATATTTTTTGTTCACCAATTACTTCCTTTTGATGAGATTATTTCAGCGATTTTCAGGTACTATTTATGTTTTTTTTTGGTTTAAAAATAATAATATTATATAAAATTTTAATAGTGATATTTTGTATCCTACTTTCATCATTATCACTTTAGATGACTATTATTTCAACTGGTTTGCTGTTTTATGAATTCTTGAATTTATTTGGAATCTTATATTTATATATTGTATTTTGCCATGTAGAATATCATTTTTTCTTATTCATATTATATCATCTCATGGATTATCATAATATACATTATTCTACTTCTTTTATTAATGTGGATTGTAGGGACACGTATAAAAAATTGATGGTTATTGATGGAGGAATCCATTCTTCTTATTGAGATTTTTGTGGCTTTAATGATTATTCATGCATGATTTTTCTAGATATCTTGTTTGTTTACAATTTATGTTTACTTCTCTTTTAATATTATTTTTTATTTAGATTTCAATTTCATAATCGATAATCTACTTTTTAAAAAGTAAGATATTTTCGAATTGATGTATGTTCAAATAGTTTATGTTATCGATGTATATCATGAAGAAGACTCTAGAATTTTGGTAGGGTATGAGAGAAAGAGTCCATAAGAACTCGAAATATTATGTACTAATTTTGTGTTTACTTTTCCTTCTATATTATTATCGATCAAAGTCTTATGAAGCATGTATACATTGTATTTTTTTCCTTCTCTATTTTTTGTATGTTTTTTTCTTCTCTATTACACTTCTTAATTTAGTTTTCGATGAATGCTTTATTGTCGTAAGTCTAAATACTTCTTTGAGCTCAAATTAGCCATTTGTGACTTTATTGAAAGTTTGGTAACTATTAACCAAAATTGAAAGTTATAGTATATTGCTTAAAAAGAATTAATTTGAAACATCAAAATGTGTACCTCATTGGTGCTTTATGGTTATATTATTAAAGATTTATTTATAATTTTTGTATTATATTATTCATTATTTGTTGTTTACATACTATATGTTTTCATTGCGTTTAATCACTCTAACATATCTAGGAACACACGTGCAAAACACGTGTCCAGAAACTAGTATTATTATAAGTAGGAACCTCCAAACTCCAAAATTGATTTACCGTTTTGCCCCTACAATATGAATTAAATACTAATTTATTAAATACAAATATTAGTTAAATATTAATTTATTATAAAATAAATTAGCTGTCAGCCCTAATTAAATTCTCAAGAAACGTATAGTTGTTGTTCAAGCTCCCTGATCATTGTAACGACCCCTTTTTTCCAACGTTCAAGTTCCATTGCAGCTATTCCAAATTTCAGACACTTCACTGATCTATATAAATGTCTCCAAAAACATGTGATTGTCCCATTAATCTGCTCTTATTCTCTGCCTCAATCTAATACATCGATCATTGGCAGGTAAAAAAAAATTCTCCTCCCTATTTATCAGAAGCTGATCTGTTTCCCCTGTTTAGTGTTTACTGTGTGTCTTTATGTAGCTTATTTCGTTTCATCTATTTATTGTTTTAACAAGTTGGATTCATGTATTGTTGTGTTTATATGATAAGACATTATCAGTTTGCTGTTGGCTTAAACCATTGTTGTATGTTTCTGCATGTTCGAAAGCCAAGCAAACTCATTTTGCTTTTCTGGAACGTTATGCATTGAGCAGTAGCCCAACACATATGGAATTACTAGGGAAGGCCCATGGGAATAGAAGTCGAACATGTGCAATCAGACACATGTTGCATGAATGGTGGAGTCAGAAGCCTAGAAACATGGTAGATGGTTTGGTTCTACAATCTGCCCCAATATTTGTGTGTTCGGGAATATGGAAGGAAAGTTGCAGTTGTAAATATGGTGGCAAGAGAAGTTTCAACAAACATATGATGACTCAACATATTCTCTGGAATATTCAAAGTGCTACGAATAAAGCCTTTCAAAACACAACCTTGACGTTGCCTTGGATCACATGTTGTGAAAATCTTCTAAAACTACAACTAATTGTCAAATGTGTAACTATTTGCTGGCAATTTCCTGTAAATGGAGCGTTGAAAATGAACGCAGACGCGAGTTTTTGCACACTATCTGAAAGAGCGGACATGGGAAGTATCTTAAGAGATGATAAGGGTGATTTTGTTATGGCATTCTCCTCTTTCTTGGAGTGTGGCAGCAGCTTAGAGGCAGAGGCATTGGCAGCCCTCAAGGGGTTGGATTTATGCGTGAAGAGAAATTTCAGCCATTTTTTCTTGAAAATTGACTCAATTATAGTCTTCTGATTGAAGGAAAAACACAACCCAATTACAAGCTCAATCTCACCATAGAGAAGATTCGACATATGATAATTCAAGCCTAAGAGAGGCCAATAAGGTTGCGGATCACTTGTCTAAGATGACAAACACCAACCAGAACAACCATGTTTTTGTCTCCATTCAGCAGATTCCTGATGGTGCAAAAGACCCTTATCAATTGGACAAAAGTCAAATGTTATCCATTAGACTCAAATAAGACAAGGTGAATTTTTTTGTTAGCTAATTTACTTTCTTATTTGTGCGGGGATTTAGTGTGTAGATAGTCATCTCCTAACCCTCCTTTTGAAAGAAAAAAGTTTTATCCTTTGTGTTATATGTTGAGGTAAGGTCAAGCCCTCTTCTTGTACATATTCTCATGATATAGAACACTCCTGCTAATGATATATAACACTCCTGGTAACTAGCGGAAATTTAATTAAAAAAATAGTTTCAACTAACTGAATTTTGTGTCAGTTGAAGCTGATACATGTTACATGTAAGACTTCAGATGTACTCCTTTTTGTTAGTGGTTTTGTTCTTTCTCCTTGTTTAATAATTTTCTGGTGATGGCGGGAAGTTGTTTGAGGTTATTAATTGGTGGCTTCATAAATGATGCGTAAATGAAAATGTACATCAATTGGAAATTTTCGGAGAACTATTAATTTCTTTGCTGAGAAGTATTTTTTTCTGATAATAAGTAATTCTTGATGTAGTCAAGCGGCTAGGCTGTGTGAACTTCTTTTAACAAGTCATTTGAATGCATATGTGAGTATATAAGAATTGCTATTTTGGCCCAGGGCACCATTATTTCATCCTCATTTTCTGACTATCTGTATTTACTCATTCTAGTTGTAGTTCAATAGTGCCTTGAGTATTAGTAAGCACTTATATCTTGTTATGGTAACATCATCTAATCTTGACAGAGTTAGTTGTAGTTCACCTAAAGATATAAAAGTAATATATTCACAAGTATAATGAACTGATTTCAGGAAATAGTAGTCTTCAAAGGAAACAAAAATCCAAGATAATTTAATTTAATCATCTGTTAGACACTGCAAAATTCCCGACAATTGGACTTGTAGGCCATTGTCTTTTGTGTGCTTCATTCTTTCTCTGTTATATAGTGTTACATATCCTCTTATCCTATTTTATGGGTTGTAGTAGGAATAACTACTAAAAGATGTCATTTTACTAATTATAACTCTTACGTAGTAAGGCCGGTAGCGCATAATGATTGGAGCAACAATAAGAATGATACAACTTAACATGGCTCATACGTGTAGCACACGTGTCCATGACTAATACTATATTATAAGCGGTAAGCCGTCAAGTTAAATATTGAATTACCTAAAACTGAATGACCATTGTGCCCTTAGTGGAACTATACTAAGGTCCTATTACCCCCTGAACTTATTTTATAAATAATTTTTACTCCTTTTCGGCCTACGTGACACCATCTTGTGGGCCCAACAGTGTTGACATTTTTTTTAAAAGTAGTGCCACGTAGGCCAAAAAGGGGTAGAAAATTATTTATAAAATAAGTTCAGGGAGGTAATAGGACCTTAGTATAGTATAAATGTGTCTCTGAGATTTCAGGCATAGGTTGAGGGGGTACTTATGCATTTTCCCTAGATTAATTAATAAATAAAACATCTAATTTAATAATAGACATAATACATAAATGTGCCATTTAACTTGGCTTCAAATCACATTTATGCCCTTCAACTTTGGATGTGCACAAACATACACTTAAACTTGTATAAAGTTGAACAAATAGACACACATGTCCTACATGTCATCCTACATGTCATCCTACATGTCATTTTTTGTCCTACGTGGTGTCCTATGTGTATTGTGTCATGTAGGACTCATGTGTTTATTTATTTAAAAGTTGGATAGTTAAAGTGTCTGTTTGTGCATTATGAAAGTTGGAGGTCAAAATTAAAATTTGAAGCCAAGTTTAAGGTCTAATATATGTATTATGCCTTAATAATATTTATCATTTATATATAGCACCAAATTGCGAAATTGGATTACGATTTTAAACGACCATTCACTAAATTAATGTTCCTCTAATAACTTATGCTTAGAAACTAAATTATTACGCAAACATTAATGTTTCAAAGTACAAAAAAATAATAACAGATCTTTTTTAGAAATTTCAAAGGTTATTTTGAATTTACAAGCAATTTAATATGGTTTATATATTGACAAAATGCCAAAAGTCATGTTATTCAAGAAAAATTGTTAATAATTGTCATGCATTTATATTACCTTTAACTTAACCTTATTTTACGAAGTGCCCTCCAATTTGAGTGTGGACAAATAGACACTTAAACTTGTATAAAGTTGAACAAATAAACACATGAGTCCTACATGGCACAATACACGTAGGACACCACGTAGGACAAAAAATGACATGTAGGATAACATGTAGGACATGTATGTCTATTTGTTCAACTTTATACAAGTTTAAGTGTCTACTTGTGTACACCCAAAATTGAAAGACAGAAATGTAATTCGAAGCCAAGTTAAAGGGCATATTTATATATTATACCAATTATAAAATTGCGTAATAAATTATTACAAAGTTATTTGTTCTCCACTTAAGTAATTGTTCCATCTAACTTTCACTTCTCATCAATATATTAGAGTAAAAATGAAACAACTTTCACGGGCTCTTCAAGATTTTATTACTCAACAATCGTGAAGTGTGAGTTAAAGTGACTATATGTTGGTAAGAATAATAAATTTTAGGCATAATACATATATTAAACCCTAAACTTGACTTCAAATTGTAACTTTGACCTCCAACTTTCATATTGCACAAACATGCACTTTAACTATCCAACCTTTTAAATAATAAACACGCGAGTCTTGCCTGGAAAAATGCGTTATGTGCACGTATTTTGCGCAAATGATGTGTAATTTTTAAGGTCCAAAACGGAAAAAATGCTGAAATGACAACTCTACCCTTAATGAATTACTTTTATATATATTTTTATATTTCCAAATCAAAATCTCACTTTAATTTTTTTTTAATTCTAAAATGAAGTATAAATATTTAATTAGTTGGCAGTCATTGAGTGACTCACTAATACACGTGGGAGCGTTTGCATTTCACTCTCTTTGGCTCCAAAAATCGCGTGTTTATTTATTTAAAGTTAGGATAGTTAAAGTGTCTATTTGTGCACTATGAAAGTTGGAGGTCAAGGTTAAAATTTGAAGTCAAGTTTAAGGTCCAAAATATGTATTACGCCTAAATTTTATGTCGGTGAGAATAATAAATTTTAAAAAGTAATGATGTCATTATAAATTTTATTTACATGTGAAGTAAATGGTTAGTAGATATAAATGTGGGGTTGTTTTAACAAAATATAAACTTGGAGATCAGTTTTTATATTAAAATATCTCAAATCATGATGTGGTATTCCATGTAATTCCATATCATGGTTTTTGGAGAATATGGAATCATATCTCATGATATGGAATCATGAGATGGAATCAGCGTAAAATTGCATGTCCAAACGCTGATTCCATCTCACGATACCATATCATGATATGGTATTGCATGACCAAACGCCTACTTAAACTTGTATAAAATTGAACAAGAAGACAGTAACAGTAATTCAGTAGTGGAAGAGACTAACATGATTTTCTTTAGGCATAATACATAAACATGACCCTTAACTTGGCGTCAACGAACAACTATGCCCTCCAACATTGAATGTGCACAAGTAGGCACTTAAGCTATTATAAAATTGAACAAGTAGACACAAGTATCCTACATAGCATAATACACGTAAGATACCATGTAGAATACAAAATTGTCGTAGGGTGCCATATAGGAAAAATGTGTTCATTTGCTCAATTTTATACAAGTTTAAGTGTCTACTTCAGCATAACAAAAGTAAAATGTCATAGTTGTCAATCGACGCCAAGTTAATGATCATATTTATTTATTATTCTTTGATATCCTTTAATGCATATCAACAAACTTTAAGTTTTAGAATTTCAACGGTTAGTTTAGGCATAATACATAAACATGATCTTTAACTTGGTTTCACCGGACAATGTAAATATGTCCTTCGATTTCGAGTGTGCACAAGCAAATCCTTAAACTTGTACAAAATTGAATAAGTAGACACACGTGTCTTACATGACATAATACATGTAAGACGCCATGTAGGATACACAATTTCCATGTAGAGTGCCATGTAGGACGGATGTGTCTCTTTGTTCAATTTTATAAAAGTTTAAGTGTCTACTTGTGCATATCCAAAGTTAAAGGTCATGTTTATGTATTATGTTGTTAGTTTACTTGCACGGTATTTACTAAGGCATAATACATAAGAATAACCCTTAACTTGGCGTCGGTTGACAACTATGACCCTTAACTTTGGATGCGCACAAGTAAATACTTAAACTTGTATAAAATTCAACAAGTAGACACACGTGTTTTACATGGCATGATACACGTAGGATACAAAATTTTCATGTAGGGGGCCATGTAGGACAAATGTGTCAATTTGTTCAATTTTATGCAAGTTTAAGTGTCTACTTGTGCACATCTAAAGTTAAGGGTCAAAGTTGTCATTGACGTCAAGTTAAGGGTCATATTTATGTATTATGTCTATTTACTAACTGTGCCTAATTATTTATTTCACATGTAGATTTAAGTTACAAAATTTCAGATAATTAGTATCTAATTAAAGGGCATAAAAGTCTATTAATATTTGATGGACATTTTGGTAATTTAACTTATTATTATTATTATTATTATTATTATTATTATTATTATTATTGTTATTATTATTATTTTCTAAGCCAAATGAAACGAAATGTGGCACCATCAAAACAATTTACCCAAATTTATTATAACTTTTAGAGAAAATACATAAAAATCCCCCCTCCCCCGAACTTGGTATCAAAACTTACTTTAACACTTTAACTTTACGAGAATAATTTACCCCCTAATCTGTTTTCAAGTGAATTTAGTGATGCATCCGGAAAAAGAGAGAAGGTGAGGATAAAGAGATTTTTCTAATATTATGAAATGATAGCGAATTTTAGAAAATATGATTAAAGAAATGTGTAATTAGATAATTTTTCCTATATTCTTCGTTTTTCTATAAAAATTAAAATTATTAGGTTTGTGCAACACAAATTATCCTCACTAGTATGTTCATAAAAGTAACAAAAGTGGGACAAGGTAATTTCTTTTTGGGGAACTTTCACATATAGTCATTCAAAATTAGCTAATCACGCTTCATATGTATAGTTTGCTAATTACGATCCGTAACTACATGTTATAGGGAGGAGAGTAGTAAGCGAGATTGGGAGAGGGAGGAGAGAGGCGAGCTAGAGAGAGCAATAATTTGTATAATTCGCATCTCATTTGTATAATTCGCAGGTACGTTTTTATAATTCGCGTGTTTTTGTATAATCGATAGTATGAAATTATACAAATATGATAAAACTCGAAATAACGAATTTTTACAAACATAAGCATAAGAATTTTAAATAGTTATACAAATTACTTTGTATAAATTATATTATATAAATCCGAAAACCACACGTTTATACAAACTTTAAAAAGTTATACACAAAAAGATTGAATATATATGTAGTGATAAAACTGAAAAACAAAGGAAATTGTCTACATATACAAATACAAACCATTGAATACAAATTCAAATCAAACGAAGAATTGTTATGATACAAATGTGGCGAATTATATACACGTGACTTATTATCCGCCCATATAATTAATTGTTAATGTTAATTACGAATGATAATTATAGCAAATTATAATTTTGATGACTAATTAAGTAGTATAAATTTGTTTAGCCACATAATTTTTCGCTTTCTTCAAATACTTGGTAGATATGAGATTCTAAGCTTTAAACGTTAGGGGTGAAAAAGAGAATACAAAAACTATTAGGGGTGTTAAGGTAATTTCGTCAATTAGAATACACTTAAAAACAGAATTTCCCACCCAAAACTTTACACAGTTGAACAAACTTTGCAGTTTGCAGTCGAGCCTTCACACCAAAATCCGCCATTGGAGATGAGTACTCCAGTTGAAGAAGTTTCTGCTCATCTAAAAAAATTCAACTACGAGGATTGGATTTCAAAGCTGGATGCACTGTCGATATGGATATACAATTTCGGCGACCAGCATTTCCCGTCAACTGCAGAACAGAAAATCTCTGACATCGAGCATCAAATTTGCTTGTGCATCGAAGTCCTCGAATCAGTTCCTGAAGGTATGGATTATCCAGAAGAAGAAAAAAACGCATTCAATTTCATTTATCAAGTTAGTTTAAGTGGTATGAATTCGTGCAGAGAAGAGAGAATTAAATCGTGAACGTGCAATGTTCGAGTATCTAAAAGGAAGATTTTATAATGCAATTCCTGATGTTTATAAGGAGGAAGCAGAGCGTCATCTACTGAAAGCTGTGAGTGAAAGAAGAATTGCATATTTAATGTGTTGTTGATTGTTGAATTTGCATTTGGTTTCCTTCTCACTGTTAATTTTATCTACCAGACTCAATTAGATCCGCTTCTGCTGGATGCTTGGAATTGCCTAGGCTCTTGCATTGCCAAAAAAGGGAATTACCAAGAAGCTAAAGAATACTATCAGACTGCCCTTAAAATGGTTATATTTCGCTGCTTCTTCAGTACTTAAGTTTTGTGTTCTCTGAACTTCAAACGATCCCTTCATTTAATGGATTCTTCATCTTTTGTTTGATTTAGGGTGAAGAAAATGCAGTAATATTACGTCAACTTGCAGACCTTGAACTGACGTTTGCACAAGGTGAATGTTATTCTTCAGCTTAGGTGATTATAAAAGCTGTGTCTATGAAGTTCTAATTCTATCCTTAATTAGATACATTTCTTCAGTCTCTTATTAACTCATGGAGAAAATTCTGAAATCTATATCTATTTCATAGTTGCTGAAAATCCAGCCAAGCAGATTGATGAATGCATCAAATATGCCGAAAGGACACACGCTCTTGATGACATGGATGGAGGTTGTTTATGTAAGATTGCGAACATAATTTACTTCAATGAGGAACTGCTTTAATCACTTACCTATGAGATTCTCTGATATTGTGTCATACACTTTCTGTGCTTTAGCACTCTCAGCTTGTCCAGTTTGCTAAATGTTAACTTGGTGATTGTCAAAGACTCTGTTCACCCTTCACATATTGTATAGCTATAGTTAAGAAATGTTGGAAAAATGAAATTTCCAACAAGAAGTAGCATACAATTACATTAAAGACAGATTCAGGTGCAGATTAGATCGAACCATGAAGTAGCATATGCGCAGTATGTATGTTATACTTAGATATTTAACTAGTATCTGCACACAGTTATAGCTATAATAAACATTTTGATAGATCTAATTTTCAAGTACTTTACCGAGCTTCATTTGGTTGGTAGATATCTTAGGATGTGCACATTTCACTTCCTTTCTTCTGAGGGGAGGATGGGATCACAATAATCTTCAACTGGCATTACAGGCATACGAAAAAGCTGTAAGTAGTTCTTACAATCTTATCTCTGTATATTTATTTCCCTTTATTTTAACATGACATATACGTGTACAGTATTAGTTCCCTGCAAGCCTGGTACTTTTGATACTTGGAAGTTTATTCTGATTTTCTACTCTATTCCAGAAGAGAATTGATACAATGAAGTCAAACCCACATCTTGAATACGACTGTAGCATGGTAAGTCGTTGAAAGAAACAACTGATTTTCATGTATGATCTGTTGTATCATATATATGATCTTTCAAGACACAAGGTTCTCAATTGTTGCTCATTATCACCTTGTATTTTTATGATGGTGTTCTTAAAGAACAAGAGTTGGAAAAATAAAAATAAAGAAAAAGAAAGGAAGACAGGAGACCATGCATCAGGTTGTACACTGCACCATGCAGCAAGGACAGGATATGAGTTTGCAATTTCTTGTGTGGATCACAGATAGACTTTCTTTCATCATCTTAAAGGTCGCAGAGAATGCCTCTAAATAAGCTTGGCTCTATCAGAGTTTGAGAATCATTAGGATCTATGTTGATGTATAAGGAATGAAACCATTCAAAAAGAAGACTCTGAAAACTTTACAGATAAGACAAAAGTTGGTAAATTAAAGGAAAAAGTCATGATTAGAAATAGAAGCACTCTCATATAATAGGAAATATGTACACAGGTTGTAATATGACAAGGAAGCACTGAAAGCCTTACAGAGAAAAAGAAAGCTGTACGTGAAAAAGTTAAGAATCTGATAAAAAAAAATTGCCAATAAGAATCTGATAATAACTCATTGAATTAGTTACCTCTTTCTGGTAGTTAAGAATCATGTTTGGTACGAAAAAGTTCAGTAAATGATTATTGCAAGATCTGCTGAGATCAGTGACATGTTGAATTGAGTTTGCTACGAAATAATCTATCTAGAAGAACAAGTGTGTGATAGGGAAGTACAATTTGAATTAGAAAAACCGTCTGATTTAAAAGAATTGGCTTCAGCAAGCATGAAAGTTTTATGCTTAGTGAAGAAAGAACCAATATTCTCTAAAAAAGCTCACTTTTATTCATCTTCAAATTTTATGTTTGCACTTTTCATGATATCTTAAATATAGACTTCAGTTTCCCCCTTTCTAAAATTCAATGCCATGTTGGAAAATTTGATATCTGTTTTTTCAGGTGAATAGATATCTGGAGAACTACAAGATGTCTCTAACTGGATTTTCAGATGCTGTATTAAAGAATCCTGCTAGTGATGCTTTACATCAAGTGAAAGTGACGCTCCAGCTTCTTGACAAACTAAAAGGATTACTTCAGGTAAGATTATTTGATTGTGGTTTTTTATATAAAGCATCAGTAAGTGATAATATAATCCATCGCATTAAGAATGGCTTGGTTGACAACATTAGAATCATAAGGGAAGTGAGTATGATCAAAGGTGCATTATCTTCCAGAATATATACAAGTGCAGGCCAGTGATAACTACTTGATTACAAGACGTAGTTAAGGAGTCACACTTCCCGCAATTGCAAACATCTGACCTGTCCAACTCCCAAGTCCCAACATGTCATAGTGGAGTGCTTTGATGTGTTCACACTTACCTGTCACTAGTATGGAGCTCTAACCTGTTTAAACACTGATTTCATCGTCAGAGTTACCAAGGAATGCTTTCTGTTTCTTGATATACCATAATGTATGATGAGGCAGTCTTTGAATGGTTTCCGAGATAACCAGTAAAATCTACAAAGTTCTGCTCTGACAACCTTTAGGAACAAGTACAAATGATAGCTAGGGGGACAGATATAACTTGAAATTTGGTTTTATGGTATGACCAGAAAAACACCAAAAGATGGTCATGTTTTTCTATAATTTCTAAAATTGTCTTAATGTGTAGGTTTGAGGCGCAGTTGATTGAGTGAATCTTTGAATATTGCCAAACAGGTAGAGGCTAGGGAACTGGAATAGGCAGTTAAGATTATGCGGAATTAAGAGTTGTTTGGATAGAAATATTCAAGTTGGGTGTCTAAGTTAGTAATACTATTTGTATAATTGCGCTAAACAGATCAACTGATCATCTTTGTAACTCTACTATGGCTACCCCAGAAAGCTTGGTTAAGTTTCTCCTACTTGATGAATTTTTTTCTGAATTCTTTTCACTTACAACAACAACATGCTCATTGAAATCCCACTAAGTGGGGTATGGGGAGGGTAGAGTGTACGCAGACGTTACCACTACATATATTTACAAAAGGTACTCATGCACAATAAAGCTATCCATTTGGGAAAAGGTTTAAGCATTAAGCATTAAACTTGTCTAAAAGAAAAGGAGATGAGGTACTGACCGGTTCTTGTGTCCTTAAATAGTCCAATTTATTTGTTCAATGAGTCAATACAGCACAGCCCTGTATTGACTGAACGGCGCCTGGGGTAACATTATAGTTGTCTCTTCTTCTTTCATTTCTTGAATTTTTTAAAGAAACAGGAAAGTTATGACACAGTTTTTAAAAAATAATGCCTTAAGATTCTCAGTTGTTAAATGCTTTCTTCTTTTGAAGCTGTTAAGACATAATGAATGAGATTGTGAAGGATGCATTTGAATTATGTGATCCTGCTTTTCAGGTTAAGCGTTATGACAAGAATAAGGGGAAGAGTAAGCGAAAGAGTAAGGGAAAGAGTAAAGGAAAGAGCACGGAAACAGGCTTGCCTGCCATGATCCAATCACTTGCTAATATCGATCGTAAGGCTTTATATTCTTCTTAGATATTGAACTGTAAACAATGAGGTATATGATTTACCTATTTATCTACTAGTTGAGGTAATAGAGTGCTTTCTGGCAGTGAATCCTTCATACAAGAGAGCAACCGTGGATCTCTTAACTGAAGGCCTTAACGAACAGATTGAGGTTGTAGCAGCAGTACGATGCTTAGTTAAATATGAGTATAAAGCTCCAGTGTAAGTTACATCATCTTGGAGGAACCCACATGAGTTGATCATTTTCAGCATTTCCTTTAAAAGTGAAAGCTTGTCTGTGCAGCCCTAGTTTATGCTAAAATACTTATCTCTCAACGTGTACTCTTAATCTACAGATACTATATGCTCTGCGACTCTGATGAGAACAGTTTTGTACTTACAGCGTTCGGCATACAGAAGGAAGCAGTAAGCACTACTTTATGCTGTTTAATTATTTCTTGGTACATTTATCCATTGAGATCTTACTTCCTAGAAAAAAGTGGTCTAGTGGAAACTGATATGAGAAAATTAATAAATAAATTTCAGATATTGACACGTTAGTTTGCTGCTAAACTGCTGCAGCACTACATGCCAAAAAATAAGTGAAGGATCTTTCCTCCCTTTATTCAGTTCTTATGTTTCTTGATACATTTATCCATTAAGATCTTAATTCCAAGAAAAAAGTGGTCTACTTCTTTAATACATAGCCAAACACTAAAGATGAAAAGAGAGAATAGTAAAGTGTGTTAGCATTTCAAAAAATTTCTGTAAATTGGAATAGTTTGTTTGTTTGTCATTCTATCAAACACCATTCTTGTCTTGATTTTCCCATTTGTCCATACTTGAAGAGAAAAAGATTTCATTTGCCGCTTAAGTAATCCATAAGTGAGCCTGAATATCTCTTAATAATGGTGATCATCTCATTCAAAATGTTTTATCTTTGAATATTTATCCTACTCCAGATTTTTGTGGTGATACATAGCGTATTCCTACTAAAATTGAATAAGAAGATGAAATAACATAAATGAAGCTTCTTTTAGGAAATGCGTGCTCTATGAAAAGTTGATACTGCAAGGAGAAAAAGAAACAAAAAGGAAAAGAAGTGAAAAATGACACCGGAACTATGAGTCATGACAATACTGTTTTACATCAGAGTAATTTACTGATATTTAGTTTCTGTAAGCATTTCCGATCCAACTCCCCATTAGATTTTCACGTCATTACTTAACAAACTACTCTTGTTGACAGATTAAACAAGGAGATCAGGTCATACTATTGGAGCCCATTTGCAAATTTATTGATTTTGAATGGGAAGGAAAGGTAAACTCGTTATAATATCTGTGGTATTTCAGATGTAATACTATTACAAAGATGTCATTTTTCTTGCTATATCACGTTTTTTTTTCCTGTAAGAACCACATCTTAGATGAGTTCTCTTATATCCCTTTATTTTGTGTATCGACTCCACCTTATAACACTTGAGGGCAGTGTGTACTTGAGCCTCTTGCAGTGGTAATTTGGTGTCAATGGTATGGTAAAATTGACAAGTTACCGAAACAGGATAGGAGTTAATCTGCCCTTTTCTTGGTTGTAACTGATTGGAAGCATAGCGGTCTTTCCTAAACAGGAACATGAAGTCATTTCTTGCAGTTTCTGAAACCAAACAGTTTCCAAATGAATAATTGGATAACAGGTGGTTTAAGTGCTGGAAGAATAATGATTTGCCTTGCCCGTATGATTTATAATAATGGTATTGTTATTTTTACTGCAGCGCTATGAATTCAAGTCTGTGCGAGTTATCTTCTGGAACAAGTCCTTTTAAATGGAAATGCCCTGCCTCCTAGTTCTGCCATGCGTGACTCATTACCATACGCATAATACCAGTTAATTTCTTGTGATGATGTCATGCAGTCTTATATACCAACTTCTCAAATATTGATATTGATAGTGTCTTTGTGATTAAATTGCATTCA
>CM040619.1:53788632-53809742 GCA_022817965.1 Solanum lycopersicoides | reverse complement strand
TCTTGGTTTGTTTACAATTTATGTTTACTTCTCTTTTAATATTATTTTTTATTTAGATTTCAATTTCATAATCGATAAGCTACTTTTTAACAGAAAGATATTTTCGAATTGATGTATGTTCAAATAGTTTATGTTTATGATGTATATAATGAAGAAGATCTTGAATTTTGATAGGGTATGAGAGAAAGAGTCCATAAGAACTCGAAATATTATGTACTAATTTTGTGTTTACTTTTCCTTCTATATTATTATCGATCAAAGTCTTATGAAGCATGTATACATTGTATTTTTTTTCTTCTCTATTTTTTATATGTTTTTTCCTTCTCTATTAGACTTCTTAATTTAGTTTTCGATGAATGCTTTATTGTCGTAAGTCTAAATACTTCTTTGAGCTCAAATTAGTCATCTGTGACTTTATTGAAAGTTTGGTAACTATTAACCAAAATTCAAAAATTATAGTATATTGCTTAAAAAGAATTAATTTGAAACATCAAAATGTGTCCCTCAATGGTGTTTTATGGCTATATTAATAAAGATTTATTTATAATTTTTGTATTATATTATTCATTATCTGTTGTTTACATACTATATGTTTTCATTGCGTTTTAGTCACTCTAACATATCTAGGAACACACGTGCAAAACACGTGTCCAGAAACTAGTATTATTATAAGTAGGAACCTCCTAACCCCAAAATTGATTTATCTTTTTGCCCCTACAATATGAATTAACTATTAATTTATTAAATACAAACATTAGTTAAATATTAATTTATTATAAATTAAATTAGCTGTCAGCCCTAATTAAATTCTCAAGAAACGTATAGTTGTTGTTCAAGCTCCCTGATCATTGTAACGACCCCTTTTTTCCAACGCTCAAGTTCCATTGCAGCTATTCCAAATTTCAGATACTTCACTGATCTATATAAATGTCTCCAAAAACATGTCATTGTCCCATTAATCTTCTCTTATTCTCTGCCTCAATCTAATACATTGATCATTGGCAGGTAAAAAAAATTCTCCTCCCTATTTATCAGAAGCTGATCTGTTTCCCCTGTTTAGTGTTATGTGTGGCGTTATGTAGCTTGTTTCGTTTCATCTATTTATTGTTTTGGCATAATACATATATTAGACCCTAAACTTGGCTTCAAATTATAACTTTGACCTCAAACTTTCATAGTGCACAAATAGACACTTTAACTATCCTATCTTTCAATAAATAAACACGCGATTTTTGGAGCCCAAGTGCGTGAAATGCAAACGCTCCCACGTGTATTAGTGAGCCAATCAGTGGCTGCCAACTAATTAAATATTTTAAACGTCTTTTAAAAAAAAATGTATCTTACATGTCATTTTTGAAACAAAAAAAAATTAAAATTAATTTTAATTAATATAAAAGAGATTCATTAAGGGTAGAATTGTCATTTCAGCATTTTTCAACTGTTGTGGGCCTCAAAAATTACCCCTCACTCGCGCAGAATGCGTGCATTTCACGCATTTTGCCAGGTAGGAATCACGTGTTTATTTATTGAAAGAGAGGATAGTTAAAGTGCCTATTTGTGCACTATGAAAGTTTGAGGTCAAAGTTAAAATTTGAAGCCAAGTTTAAGGTCCAATATATGTATTATGCCTATTTTTAACAAGTTGGATTCATGTATTGTTGTGTTTATATGATAAGACATTATCAGTTTGCTATTGGCTAAAACCATTGTTGTATGTTTCTGCATGTTCGAAAGCCAAGCAAACTCATTTTGCTTTTCTGGAACGTTATGCATTGAGCAGTAGCCCAACACATATGGAATTACTAGGGAAGGCCCATGGGAATAGAAGTCGAACATGTGCAATCAAACACATGTTGCATGAATGGTGGAATCAGAAGCTTAGAAACATTTGTTGGGCTATTGCCCATGTTCCAGCCAAAGGCCCATGGCCTAATCCTACTTGAAAAAGGATTGGAATTATTCTCTTTATTTGGTTTCCAATTCTATTAGGAAAAGGATTGGAATTGTAATCCTAATTGTAGTTGGTTTTGGCTTTGTAAGGAAAAGCACAACTCTATAAATAGAGGATGGTCTTGAGAGAATAATTCAATTGCTCATTGGTATTGTCTTTGAAAGACAATAGAACATAAGAGAGGTTTTTTGAGAGAGCTTTCAACAAGAGAAAAGACAGAAGAAAAAGGGTTCTTTTGCTGCAGTCTTTTTCTCCGACCAGCAACGTTCAGATCGTGTTTCCCGATTAACTAACCGTTGGATCGGGCTGAAATTTGGACTGAGTGTTCCTGACATCTTGGTGGTTGATTTGAACGGTGAGATCGGATTCGAGGTCAGCAAGATCCTGTTTTAGGTCCCGAACAGAAGCTGGGTTTGGGTGGTGTTTCTTTCTATTTATCTTTTGTTGGTGTAGCTATTGTTTGTTCTCTTTTGGCACTTGTTGTGTAGCCATTAGAAGAATATTTGTAACCCTCTTATTGTTATAGTGAAGCAATTCGGATCTTGTCGATCCCGTGGTGGTTACCTTCGGTTTGAAGGGTTTTTCCACGTTAAACTTGGTGTTCTTTATTGTTTGATTTTCGTTTTCATATTTTTTCGTCACAACAACTGGTATCAGAGCTAAGGTTATCTATATGGAGGGGAATATGAGCAAGATGGTATATCTAAACGGAAGAAACTACAACATATGGAAAAGCAAGATGAAAGATCTATTGTTCGTGAAGAAGATGCATCTTCCGGTTTTTTCTGCTCATAAACCCGAGAATGTGACTGATGAAAATTGGGAATTTGAGCACCAACAAGTATGTGGATATATAAGACAATGGGTTGAAGATAATGTTCGCAACCATATTGTGAATGAGACACATGCTAGAACATTGTGGGAGAATTTGGAGACGATTTACGCTTCAAAAACTGGCAATAACAAGTTGTACTTGTTAAAGCAATTGATGACCTTTAAATACAAGGAGGGCAGTCTTATTCTTGATCATATAAATGATTTTCAGGGTATTCTTGATCAGCTATCAGGAATGGGTGTTAATTTTGATGATGAAATACAAGGACTTTGGCTTCTTAATACTCTACCGGATTCTTGGGAAACTCTTCGTATTTCTTTAACAAATTCTGCCACTGGTGGAAAGGTGACTATGGAATATGCAAAGAGTGGTGTGTTGAATGAAGAGGTTAGAAGAAAATCTCAAGACACATCTTCACATTCAGATGTTCTATATACAGAAGATCGAGGGAGACATAAGACAAGAGATCTGAGGAGTAGAGGTGAAAGCAGAAGCAAGTCAAAATTCAAGAATCCAAATATTAAATGCTATCATTGTGGAAAGAAAGGACATATTAAAAGATTTTGCAAACAATTGAAGCAAGATCTTAAAGAAGGGAAGAAGGAAGAAAACAATGAAAATAATGTTGTTGCTGTTGTCCAAGATGACCTTCTCTTCGCTTGTGATAAAGACGTCATCAATTTTGTATCTCAAGATACAAGTTGGATAGTAGATTCTGGAGCCACATCACATGTCACACCAAGAAAAGACTTCTTTTCATCTTATACTTCTGTTAACTCTGAGGTGTTAAAGATGGGTAATGCTGGTGAGGTTAAGGTGTTTGGTGTTGGCACTGTTTGTTTGAAAACCAATACTGGTTCAACGTTGGTCCTTCAGAATGTCAAGCATGCTCCAGACATTCCGATAAATTTGATCTCTGTAGGACAACTAGATGATGATGGCTATCATAATGACTTGTGCAATGGCCAATGGAAGCTCACCAAAGGCTCATTGATTTTAGCTCGAGGAAGAAAGCATTCAAATTTATATGTGACACAAGGATCGATTCTTGTTGACTCTATAAATTTGGTGGAAAGCGAGGCTTTATCAGAGTTGTGGCACAAGAGGCTTAGTCATATGAGCGAGAGGGGGATCACCTATTTGGCTAAGAAGAATTTGCTTGCTGGTATGAAACAAGCAAAGGTGAAAAGATGTGTTCATTGCTTAGCAGGGAAACAGAAAAGAGTTTCTTTTCACAGTCATCCTCCTTCAAGAAAGTCTGAACTATTGGAGCTAGTACACTCAGATTTGTGTGGTCCTTTTAAAGTGAAGTCAAAAGGTGGTGCACTTTACTTTGCTACTTTCATTGATGATCGTTCTCGCAAGATTTGGGTATATCCTTTAAAATCCAAAGATCAAGTGCTTGATGTGTTTAAACAGTTTCAAGCCTTATCTGAGAGACAAACGGGAAAGAAATTAAAATGTATTCGCACTGATAATGGTGGTGAGTATATTGGTCCCTTTGATAACTACTGCAAATCGCAAGGAATTCGTCATCAGAAGACTCCTCCAAAGACTCCTCAATTAAATGGTTTGGCAGAGAGGATGAACAGAACTTTAGTTGAGAGAGTTAGATGTGTGCTTTCAGAGGCTAAACTTCCAAATTCTTTTTGGGCTGAAGCACTTAACACTGTTGCTTATGTTATCAATTTGTCTCCTGCTGTTGCTTTGGATGGTGATGTTCCAAACAAAGTTTGGTTTGATAAGGATGTCTCTTATGATCACTTGAAAGTGTTTGGGTGTAAAGCTTGTGTGCATGTTCCAAAAGATGAGAGGTCGAAATTGGATGTTAAAACTAAGCAGTGCATCTTCATTGGTTATGGTCAAGATGAGTTTGGATATCGCTTTTATGATCCAATTGATAAGAAGCTCATTAGAAGTCGTGATGTTGCGTTCTTTGAAGATCAAACTATTGAAGATATTGACAAGACTGAGAAACTAGATTCTCAGATTGATGAGAGCTTAGTTAATGTTGATCCAATTCCTATTATTGATACATCTTCTGCACATGAAGGAACCCAAGATAATGATAGTGTAGAACATATAATTGTTCCTACTGATGATGTTGTGGTTGATGATCAACCAACTCATGGTGAGATAACCACTTCGAATGATCCAGAAACCTCTTGTAGAAGATCTACTAGAGAAAAGCGAAGCTCAACACGTTATTCTCATGAGGAGTATATTCTATTGACTAACATGGGAGAACCTGAAGGTTATGATGAAGTCATGTTAGATACTCATAGAGATAAGTGGAAAGAACTCATCATAGACAAGCATGAGTTTTGTAGAAGTGTGGCAGGCAGGAAGCCTGTCAAAAGTTCCTCCACTTGAAGTCCATTTAGCCCCTTGGCTGGAGGGGGAGTTTGTTGGGCTATTGCCCATGTTCCAGCCAAAGGCCCATGGCCTAATCCTACTTGAAAAAGGATTGGAATTATTCTCTTTATTTGGTTTCCAATTCTATTAGGAAAAGGATTGGAATTGTAATCCTAATTGTAGTTGGTTTTGGCTTTGTAAGGAAAAGCACAACTCTATAAATAGAGGATGGTCTTGAGAGAATAATGCAATTGCTCATTGGTATTGTCTTTGAAAGACAATAGAACATAAGAGAGGTTTTTTGAGAGAGCTTTCAACAAGAGAAAAGACAGAAGAAAAAGGGTTCTTTTGCTGCAGTCTTTTTCTCCGACCAGCAACGTTCAGATCGTATTTCCCGATTAACTAACCGTTGGATCGGGCTGAAATTTGGACTGAGTGTTCCTGACATCTTGGTGGTTGATTTGAACGGTGGAGATCGGATTCGAAGGTCAGAAAGATCCTGTTTTAGGTCCCGAACAGAAGCTGGGTTTGGGTGGTGTTTCTTTCTATTTATCTTTTGTTGGTGTAGCTATTGTTTGTTCTCTTTTGGCACTTGTTGTGTAGCCATTAGAAGAATATTTGTAACCCTCTTATTGTTATAGTGAAGCAATTCGGATCTTGTCGATCCCGTGGTGGTTACCTTCGGTTTGAAGGGTTTTTCCACGTTAAACTTGGTGTTCTTTATTGTTTGATTTTCGTTTTCATATTTTTTCGTCACAACAGGTAGATGGTTTGGTTCTACAATCTGCCCCAATATTTGTGTGTTCGGGAATATGGAAGGAAAGTTACAGTTGTAAATATGGTGGCAAGAGAAGTTTCAACAAACATATGATGACTCAACACATTCTCTGGAATATTCAAAGTGCTACGAATAAAGCCTTTCAAAACACAACCTTGACGTTGCCTTGGATCACATGTTGTGAAAATCTTCTAAAACTACAACCAATTGTCAAATGTGTAACTGTTTGCTGGCAATTTCCTGTAAATGGAGCGTTGAAAATGAACGCAGATGCGAGTTTTTGCACACTATCTAGAAGAGCGGACATGGGAAGTATCTTAAGAGATGATAAGGGTGATTTTGTTATGGCATTCTCCTCTTTCTTGGAGTGTGGCAGCAGCTTAGAGGCAGAGGCATTGGCATTTGGCAGCCCTCAAGGGGTTGGATTTATGCGTGAAGAGAAATTTCAGCCATTTTTTCTTGAAAATCGACTCAATTATAGTCTTCTGATTGAAGGAAAAACACAACCCAATTACAAGCTCAATCTCACCATAGAGAAGATTCGATATATGATAATTCAACCCTAAGAGAGGCCAATAAGGTGCGGATCACTTGTCTAAGATGGCAAACACCAACCAGAACAATCATGTTTTTGTCTCCATTCAGCAGATTCCTGATGGTGCAAAAGACCCTTATCAATTGGACAAAAGTCAAATGCTATCCATTAGACTCAAATACGACAAGGTGAATTTTTTTGTTAGCTAATTTACTTTCTTATTTGTGTGGGGATTTAGTGTGTAGATAGTCATCTCCTAACCCTCCTTTTGAAAGAAAAAAGTTTTATCCTTTGTTTTATATGTTGAGGTAAGGTCAAGCCCTCTTCTTGTACGTATTCTCATGATATAGAACACTCCTGCTAATGATATATAACACTCCTGCTAACTAGCGGAAATTTAATTAAAAAAATAGTTTCAACTAACTGAATTTTGTGTCAGTTGAAGCTGATACATGTTACATGTAAGACTTCAGATGTACTCCTTTTTGTTAGTGGCTTTGTTCTTTCTCCTTGTTTGATAATTTTCTGGTGATGGCGGGAAGTTGTTTGAGGTTATTAATTGGTGGCTTCATAAATGATGCGTAAATGAAAATGTACATCAATTGGAAATTTTTGGACAACTATTAATTTCTTTGCTCAGAAGTATTTTTTTGTGATAATAAGTAATTCTTGATGTAGTCAAGCGGTTAGGCTGTGTGAACTTCTTTTAACAAGTCGTTTGAATGCGTATGTGAGTATATGAGAATTGCTATTTTGGCCCAGGGCATCATTATTTCATCCTCATTTTCTGACTATCTGTATTTACTCATTCCACTTGCAGTTCAATAGTGCCTTGAGTATTAGTAAGCACTTATATCTTGTTATGGTAACATCATCTAATCTTGGCAGAGTTAGTTGTAGTTCACCTAAAGATATAAAAGTAATATATTCACAAATATAATGAACTGATTTCAGGAAATAGTAGTCTTCAAAGGAAACAAAAATCCAAGATAATGTTATTTAATCATCTGTTAGACACTGAAAAATTCCCGACAATTGGACTTGTAGGCCATTGTCTTTTGTGTGCTTCATTCTTTCTCTGTTATAATAGTGTTACATATCCTCTTATCCTATTTTATGTGTTGTAGTAGGAATAACTACTAAAAGATGTTATTTTACTAATTATAACTCTTACGCAGTAAGGCCGGTAGCGCATAATGATTGGAGCAATAATAAGAATGATACAACTTAGCATGGCTCATACGTGCAGCACACGTGTCCATGACTAATACTATTATAAGTAGGAAGCCATCAAATTAAAGATTGAATTACCTAAAACTGAATGACCATTGTGCCCTTAGTAGAACACTGCTTTTTATATAAATTTAATTCCTACTTGAACTTAATCGTGTAGTTGTACATTGAAGAATACAAATAGGTGAATTGTATTCTTCAGTTTTATATCTTAAATATTTTTTTATATAAAGTTTCTTATTTGTCTAATATAAAATTTCAATAATTAACTTTTATTTTAAGATATATATAAAGTTAAAAGTTAAATTACGATTTTACCCCTACTATAAAATAAAATTTATTAAAACATTTAATTATTTAATTTAAATGCTAAATTGTATCATTTTAATAAAAATGTTTTCGACTTTTTTCACTTGCTTAGATTAATGGGATAATGCACAAGTACCCCCTCAACCTATACCCGAAATCCCAGAGACACACTTATACTATACTAAGGTCCTATTACCCCCTGAACTTATTTTATAAATAATTTTTTACCCCTTTTCGGCCTATGTGGCACCATCTTGTGGGCCCAACATGTGTTGACATTTTTTTTCAAACTAGTGCCACGTAGGCCAAAAAGGGGTAGAAAATTATTGACAGAACACATAAGCGGCTCCTTGAACTTGTCAAGATTTTCCGTATAGACACTAACAAGAGCTACTTCCTATTGAACACTTAAACCACTCAAAAAGTGTACCTATCAAACACACTTGGCTGACTTGTCACCTGTCGTTTGAGGCACGCCTTTTGAGCGCGTGAAGTGAGGAAAAAAAAAGTTGATGTGTCTGATTGACACACTTAACGGTCCAAATCTTCCCCTTTTATTTATCCAACCCTAGATTTTTCCCTTTTTTTTTTATTTCTCATCTCTTTCTTCTCCAAATCTCACCATTGTTGCTGAAAATCAAAAATAATTCTTCATTCATCTTCATGATTAAACAAAACCAATAAACAAAGTTGCTAAAAATAACTAAATACGGAGTTGTACCTTTTTTATTTCTTGGTAATTTCAAGTTTTAATCATATTTGTTAATGATAAAAAAAGGAGGAAGAAGAAGAATTGAGCTATGCAAGTTAGAGAATATTGTTTGGGAGGAAAGGGGAGGATAAATTATGAAATAGTTTTAGATTGTTTGGGAGGAAAGGGGAGGATAAATTATGAATTATTTTATAATAAAAATAAAAAGAACAAATAGAGAGTTCATAAAATTATTAATGGTGGAATTTAAGTTGGCAGTGAGGAGGGGCTTCAAAGAAGAAGATGCAGAGGGGGCTGTTGGATCTGATAATTTTTTTTTGTAAAAGATACTTTTTTTTTAATTTGCCACATGTCACAGTATGATTGACTCTTTTTCCATATTATAGTGTTTGAAAGTCACGCACTCTATATATTTTTGGGTAATGTCATTGAAGTGTCTAATAGACACACTTTGTGTATACATAAGGTGTTCAATAGAATATGGCCTCATTAAGGTGTCTAAACGGAAAAAGCGTGCAAGTTCAAGGGGCCGCCTATGTGTTCAGCCAAAATTATTTATAAAATAAATTCAGGGAGGTAATAGGACCTTAGTATAGTATAATTGTGTCTCTGAGATTTCAGGCATAAGTTGAGGGGGTACTTATGCATTTTCCCTAGATTAATTAATAAATAAAACATCTAATTTAATAATATTTATCATTTATATATAGCACCAAATTGCAAAATTGGATTACCATTTTAAATGACCATTCACTAAATTAATGTTCCTCTAATAACTTATGCTTAGAAACTAAATTATTACGCAATCATTAATGTTTCAATGTACAAAAAAATAATAACAGATCTTTTTTAGTAATTTCAAATGTTATTTTGAATTTACAAGCAATTTAATATGGTTTATGTATTGACAAAATGCCAAAAGTCACGTTATCCAAGAAAAATTGTTAATAATTGTCATGCATTTATATAACCTTTAACTTAACCTTATTTTACGTTAGTGCCCTCCAACTTTGAGTGTGGACAAATAGACACTTAAACTTGTATAAAGTTGAACAAATAAATACATGAGTCCTACATGACACAATACACATAGGACACCACGTAGGACAAAAATGACATGTAGGATAACATGTAGGACATGTATGTCTATTTGTTCAACTTTATACAAGTTTAAATGTCTACTTGTGCACACCCAAAGTTGAAAGACATAAATGTAATTCGAAGCCAAGTTAAAGGGCATATTTATGTATTATGCCTATTATAAAATCGCGTGATAAATTATTACAAAGTTATTTGTTCTCCACTTAAGTAATTGTTCCATCTAACTTTCACTTCTCATCAATATATTTGAGTAAAAATGAAACAACTTTTACGGGCTCTTCAAGATTTTATTACTCAACAATCGTGAAGTGTGAGTTAAAGTGACTATATGTTGGTGAGAATAATAAATTTTAGGCATAATACATATATTAGACCCTAAATTTGACTTCAAATTTTAACTTTGACCTCCAACTTTCATAGTGTACAAACATGCACTTTAACTATCCAACCTTTTAAATAATAAACACGCGAGTCTTGCCTGGAAAAATGCGTTATGTGCACGTATTTTGCGTAAATGATGTGTAATTTTTGAGGCCTAAAACGAAAAAAATGCTAAAATGACAACTCTACCCTTAATGAATTCCTTTTATATATATTTTTATATTTCCAAATCAAAATCTCATTTTAATTTTTTTTTAATTCTAAAATGAAGTGTAAATATTTAATTAGTTGACAGTCATTGAGTGACTCACTAATACACGTGGGAGCGTTTGCATTTCACTCTTTTTGGCTTCAAAAATCGCGTGTTTATTTATTTAAAGTTAGGATAGTTAAAATATCTATTTGTGCACTATGAAAGTTGGAGGTCAACGTTAAAATTTGAAGTCAAGTTTAAGGTCCAAAATATGTATTACGCCTAAATTTTACGTCGGTAAGAATAATAAATTTTAAAAAGTAATGATGTCATTATAAATTTTATTTACATGTGAAGTAAATGGTTAGTAGATATAAATATGGGGTTGTTTTAACAAAATATAAACTTGGGGATCAATTTTTATATTAAAATATCTCAAATAAAGCATGATGTGGTATTCCATGTAATTCCATATCATGATTTTTGGAGAATATGGAATCATATCTCATGATATGGGATCATGAGATGGAATCAGCGTAAAATCGCATGTCCAAACGCTGATTTCATCTCACGATATCATATGATGATATGGTATTGCATGATCAAACGCCTACTTAAACTTGTATAAAATTGAACAAGAAGACAGTAACAGTAATTCAGTAGCGGAAGAGACTAATATGATTTTCTTTAGGCATAATACATAAACATGACCCTTAACTTGGCGTCAACGAACAACTATGCCCTCCAACATTGAATGTGCACAAGTAGGCACTTAAGTTAGTATAAAATTGAACAAGTAGACACAAGTATCCTACATAACATAATACACGTAGGATACCATGTAGAAAACAAAATTATCGTAGGGTGCCATATAGGAAAAATGTGTTCATTTGCTCAATTTTATACAAGTTTAAGTGTCTACTTGTGCATAACAAAAGTAAAATGTTATAGTTGTCAATCGACGCCAAGTTAAGGGTCATATTTATATATTATTCTTTGATATCCTTTAATGCATATCAACAAACTTTGAGTTTTAGAATTTCAACGGTTAGTTTAGGCATAATACATAAACATGATCTTTAACTTGGTTTCACCGGACAACGTAAATATGTTCTCCGATTTCGAGTGTGTACAAGCAAACCCTTAAACTTGTACAAAATTGAATAAGTAGACACACGTGTCTTACATGACATAATACATGTAAGACGCCATGTAGGATACACAATTTTCATGTAGAGTGCCATGTAGGACGGATGTGTCTCTTTGTTTAATTTTATAAAAGTGTAAGTGCCTACTTGTGCATATCCAAAGTTTAAAGGTCATGTGTATGTATTATGTTGTTAGTTTACTTGTACGGTATCTACTAAGGCATAATACATAAGAATAACCCTTAACTTGGCGTCGGTTGACAACTATGACTCTTAACTTTGGATGTACACAAGTAGACACTTAAACTTGTATAAAATTGAACAAGTAGACACACATGTTTTACATGGCATGATACACGTAGGACACAAAATTTTCATGTAGGGTGTCATGTAGGACGAATGTGTCAATTTATTCAATTTTATACAAGTTTAAGTGTCTACTTGTGCACATCTAGAGTTAAGGGTCAAAGTTGTCATTGACGTCAAGTTAAGGATCATGTTTATGTATTATGTCTATTTACTAATTGTGCCTAATTATTTATTTCATATGTAGATTTAAGTTACAAAATTTCAGATAATTAGTATCTAATTAAAGGGCATAAAAGTCTATTAATATTTGATGGATATTTTGGTAATTTAACTTTTAACTTTATTATTATTATTATTATTATTATTATTATTATTATTGTTATTATTATTATTATTATTTCCTAAGCCAAATGAAACAAAATGTGGCACCATCAAAACAATTTACCCAAATTTATTATAACTTTTAGAGAAAATACATAAAAATTCCCTCTGAACCTGGTATCAAAACTTACTTTAACACTTTAACTTTACGAGAATAATTTACCCCCTAATCTGTTTTCAAGTGAATTTAGTGATGCATCCGGAAAAAGAGAGAAGGTGAGGATAAAGAGATTTTTCTAATATTATGAAATGATAGCGAATTTTAGAAAATATGATTAAAAAATGTGTAATTAGATAATTTTTCCTATATACTTCTTTTTTCTATAAAAATTAAAATTATTAGGTTTGTGCATAACACAAATTATCCTCACTAGTATGTTCATAAAAGTAACAAAAGTGGGACAAGGTAATTTCTTTTTGGGGAACTTTCACATATAGTCATTCAAAATTAGCTTAATCACGCTTCATATCTATAGTTTGCTAATTACGATTCGTAACTACATGTTATAGGGAGGAGAGTAGTAAGTGAGATTGGGAGAGGGAGGAGAGAGGTGAGGTAGAAAGTGGGAGAGATGTGAATTGTATGTGTATATCGGTTATATAATTATATATATATATATATATATATATATATATATATATGTAACTGATATACATATATATTTGTATATTTGGCGAGCGAGATTGGGAGAGGGAGGAGAGAGGCGAGCTAGAGAGAGCAATAATTTGTATAATTCGCATCTCATTTGTATAATTTGCACGTACGTTTTTATAATTCGCGTGTTTTTGTATAATTGAGTAATATAAAGTATAAAATTATAAAAATATGATAAAACTCGAAATAACGAATTTTTACAAACATAAGCATAAGAATTTTAAATAGTTATACAAATTACTTTGTATAGATTATATTATATAAATTCGAAAACCACACGTTTATACAAATTATAAAAAGTTATACACAAAAAGATTGAATATATATGTAGTGATCAAACTGAAAAACAAAGGAAACCGTCTACATATACAATACAAACCATTGATTACAAATTCAAATCAAACGAAGAATTGTTATGATACAAATGTGGCGAATTATACAAATGTGACTTATTATCCGCCCCATGTAATTAATTGTTAATGTTAATTACGAATGATAATTATAGCAAATTAAAATTTTGATGACTATTTAAGTAGTATAAGTTTGTTTAGCCACATAATTTTTCCCTTTCTTCAAATACTTGTAGATATGAGATTCTAATCTTTAAACGTTAGGGGTGAAAAAGAGAATACAAAAACTATTAGGGGTGTTAAGGTAATTTCGTCAAATAGTAAGATGAAGAAAGTGTGATCCATGAGAATTAGAATACACTAAAAAACAGAATTTCCCACCCAAAACTTTACACAGTTGAACAAACTTTGCAGTTTGCAGTCGAGCCTTCACACCAAAATCCGCCATTGGAGATGAGTACTCCAGTTGAAGAAGTTTCTGCTCATCTAAAAAAATTCAACTACGAGGATTGGATTTCAAAGATGGATGCACTGTCGATATGGATATACAATTTCGGCGACCAGCATTTCCCGTCAACTGCAGAACAGAAAATCTCTGACATCGAGCATCAAATTTGCTTGTGCATCGAAGTCCTCGAATCAGTTCCTGAAGGTATGGATTATCCAGAAGAAGAAAAAAACGCATTCAATTTCATTTATCAAGTGAGTTTAAGTGGTATGAATTCGTGCAGAGAAGAGAGAATTAAATCGTGAACGTGCAATGTTCGTGTATCTAAAAGGAAGATTTTATAATGCAATTCCTGATGTTTATAAGGAGGAAGCAGAGCGTCATCTACTGAAAGCTGTGAGTGAAAGAAGAATTGCATATTTAATGTGTTGTTGATTGTTGAATTTGCATTTGGTTTCCTTCTCACTGTTAATTTTATCTACCAGACTCAATTAGATCCGCTTCTGCTGGATGCTTGGAATTGCCTCGGCTCTTGCGTTGCCAAAAAAGGGAATTACCAAGAAGCTAAAGAATACTATCAGACTGACCTTAAAATGGTTATATTTCGCTGCTTCTTCAGTACTTAAGTTTTGTGTTCTCTGAACTTCAAACGATCCCTTCATTTAATGGATTCTTCATCTTTTGTTTGATTTAGGGTGAAGAAAATGCAGTAATATTACGTCAACTTGCAGACCTTGAACTGACGTTTGCCCAAGGTGAATGTTGTTGACACCCAAATTTTGACCCTCCCCGCCAAATTAATTTACTAGTTTCTTAAAATCCAAACGAGGTAAAATAATTGACTTTTTAATGTTCAAATATTTTTCGAGCCATTCTTTAAAGTAGCTTTGATCAATTTTTATAATTTTAAGTGATATGTTTTATATGATTGGTTTGTTGTATAACATATACGAAAATCGTATCAAAAGATTTTTTTTAGCTTTCTTTATTCCTTTATATAAATTAGTTTTAGTAGCTTGTGGTTTGGGGTCCTTAGTTATAGTTAAACTTACTAAGTTATCTTGTTATAGTGTAAACAATATATGGCTTTTGTATAATTTTATATATATTTAGTATGTTTCTTGTTTATTCGAAATTCGTCTCCAAAAGATTTTATTTCTTTGTTGTTTTGTTTAAATACTTTACTGTTTAATTTAGTCATGTAATAGTCCACGCCTTTGGATTAATTATTTTACGATTAGGACGACTAATTTACTTCGTTAAATTTAAGAAGCTCATTAAATTAATTTGCGTTATTTCGTTTTAGTGTCTGTTTGTCTCTAAACCCATTCAAAGGGCCAAAGTTGGTTGAAGCTTCAGCAACCCACCTCAACTTTCCAGCCCAATTCCTTTATGATCCAACTAAATAATAAAAATCCAGCCCACCTTTCATTTGTCAACCCAACTTATTTTGAACCCGACCCGTCGACGTCTTCCTCTTCTTCCTTCTTCACGCATAAGAACCCAGAAATTCATCTCAAAAGTGCGTGAAACCCAGAGCTCCAAAAGAGACTAAATCGACCCTTCCGAACTCACCTCACGCGAAGACACGCGAAGGCGAGTCGACGATGAAGCAGCGAAGGACAGGGCCGCGTGCTTTGTCTTTGTTACTCTTCCACTCCAACGTCCCTTTCTCCCTTTTCCGCGCATACAACTTTTCACCAGCTGTAGCTCTGCAAAATCGTCCTTGCGGCAGTCCCTTGCCCGTCCTTGCTCGCTTGGAGATAATGACACGTTGCTCACAAGGACGATTGGAGCGAATCCAGGCCGTCCGTCCCCTGGCTCATCCGAGTTTTGGGGGATTTTGGGTGATTTTTTTTTGTCAAAAACGCAGCCCCCTCTTTGTCCTTTCTGAAATTTTGAATTTCAAAATCAAGAGGAATGTTCATTTTTGCCCCAATCTTTGCCTAAAATTCTCCCGCCTCTCCCATTCCATAATCCCAAAAATCCCCTGCTATATATTCTGGTCTTCTTTGTGAAGAGGGGGATTTTTTTTGGGAGGTTTTGTTCTTTTGGCTTGAGTTTCTTTTTTCTTGGAGAGTTTCTACGAAGAACACCAAAGGCAGAGAGATAGTCTGAGATTATTAGGAAGTACTATATATTTTTCTTGTCTTCTCCTTCCTTTCAAGTAAACATAAAAAGCTTTTAAGTAGAAAGATAGCAATATATATATATATACACAACGCAGACGGGCTCCAAAGAACGAAAAAGAGGGAATTTCAGAGCTCGTTTCTGACCTGTCCTATTCTGAATCGTTGGACTCCCGTTACTATTGCTGGTGTGGTGAAAGTCGTCGTCTAACTCGTCTCGTCCCTTCGCTGCCCAGAAAGAGGTAAGAATGTCACCTTATTTTGATCGTAATTCCTTTCTCTCTGATTCTTGTATGCCCATCGTTATCTCTTGCAAATGACTCTTTTGTTTTAAGATTTAGATTGTTGTTAGAAAATGTTCCTGTCTCTCGAAAATACATCTAAATATGAGTAGAATGCTGATATTACCCTCCCCTCCCCTTTACAAATGATTGAGCCGTATTCACTGTATTGACGTCCAGGATGGGATAGATGTTTTGCTTCCCCTGGTCGTTACGCTCGCCTAAGCTTTCTTGGCATTGTTTCTTCGTTATCCATTCTGCTCCGTTTGTCCATGTTCTCATTTGGTTAAATGTCGAATTCCCTTGGTTTCCGCCTTCATGTTTACGAAGCTCATCTCAATTAATTTTCATCTATGTCGGTATATATATATATATATGTGTGTGTGTGTGTTATTTTCCTTCTCGAAGTAAAGCCTTGTTCTGATTATTTCTTATCTCTATATGTTTTTTTTTACTTGTTTCCGTCTGCGGGCAGCCTTTACTTCTAGCAAAAGTGTTATCTTCGTTGACTGTTTTACTGTAAAAAAAAAATAAATCAAATGCTATCAGATATGGTTTGTGGTTTATTGCCTTTTCACTTTTAATATGTTTCCATAGTTTGTTTAGTACAACATGTTTTATCCTCTGTTTGTTATATATTTCAGCATTAAATTAGTCTTAGAAGGTGATAAGTCGCTATGTTTAAGATCATCTCTTGTTTATATCTTGACGATAGTGGTTAGTCGAATTTATGTAGTAATGTTATGTCTAAATCTTAGGCCGCTGCGGATGGTCTTTTGACTGATGTTATCTTATATTCTCAACAAGTTTTCTCCTGACCCTTGGCATTAATTTTCAATAGTACTACTTCATCCGGATATTTTTTTTATTTATGTTAGTTTGTGATAATGCTCAGTGATGGTTTGAATCTCATATACCTTCCTTCCCCTTTAGCTTAAGCTACTGCTCCTAGGCCTATAGGTATATCTTATTACAATTGATTAGTTTCATTAGGCCTATTGGTGGAACTATTTTATATATATATATATGAGAATAAGGCGCATGGTTTGTTAATTGTGTTGTATATTCCATTTTTTTTTGTTTATTATTATGGCTACTTATTTATTCACTTTATGCATCTTTGACCCTCAATTCCGATGCTTACATGTTTGCATTTTTCTGTTAAGCATAGTAGCACTGTCCGATTCGTGAATTCTAGTACTTGCTAAGTCCGTTTAGCCTATTTCTGCTTTTCTGTCAAAAGGGGTCATTTACTGCTTTTAGATGCATCAATTGGGTATGTTATTTTATTTATTTTTCTTGATTGCCCTTTCTTATTTTTATTTGTTTATTGCTCTCGTCAGTTTGATATGTCTCATTTTAATTGATATGCATTTTTTTTTAATCATGTCTTACTTGTATGTTATCCCGTGTGCTAATTCCTTTCCATTTCTATTGTATGTGAAACTCCTCCCGAGTTTTTATGGACTTTGTTCCAACTCCTCGCATTTTCTTGTTGATTTATCGAGGATCGCAATTTTCCTCACGAGTCGGCCATCCATTCTGGAAATGGCATACCAGATTCAGAGTTCGAAGAAATAGAAGTCAAGAAGTCGAAGAGATTGGGTGGAAAGGCTCAAATTTTACCTTAGATATTGTATTTTATTGTAATGGGCCTAAGCCCCTTATCGCCTTTATTATTATTTGTTTAGTTTAGGACAGGTACAGGTGAAGTGGGTCAAAGGCCCAAAACAAAATGGGTCAAAAACCCAAAACAGGTGGGTCCAACTTCCGGTCAAGGCGGACAGATAACCCGGATTTGGACCCAAGTCTCTTTCCCTCTCTCTTTATTTGGTTTCAAATATTTAATTGCTTTAATTGTCGTTTAGTTTAGAAGTTAGAAAAAATCCGAATCCCCGGAAATGCCGTAGATGTTTTATCGACTTAAAAAATTAAAATAATTTTGTAAAATGAAATGACCTAAATAAGTTAGTGTTTTAACCATCTACTATTCCAAGTATTTTTCTAGTCAAGTTAAAAACAAATTTTAAATTTTAGCCAAACTATATTAGTTGCTGGAAAACCGTTTTAGACGGATGTTTTAAGTGCCTAACACCTTCCTAAAACATTAATTTGAATCTCCGAACCCTTTAAATGTTTTCAATTGATTATTTCTGTTAAGTCTTTTGAAAATGCAAGTTTTCTTGATTTTTCTTAAAAATTAAGTGGCGACTCTAAAAAAAAATCAGAAAATACCTTTTTCGATTAAAACAGAAATGGCGACTCCGCTGGGGATTTGGAGGATTCTAACCTTAAAACTAACATTATTTGGCTATTTGTGATAAATTGTTTAATTGTTTAGTTTATTTTTTGAATTGTTGCATATCATGGCATGTTTCCAATATATATGTATAGTATATTAAAGGACGGTTTGCGGAACCGCAGCCGGACTTTTTATACTCACCCTTTTCGAAATTAGCGGCAATTTATTGGTTCGTTAGGCGTCCAATGGTTGTCGCGAGTTTCAGCCCAAATTGTCCGTTTGGGTTCCCGGTCTTTTCGAAAGCCACTCATAGTAAACTAGCGTCGAGCCGAGCCAAATCCCAATTTTAGGAGCATTTGAACTAAGATGACCCAACACCCAAGGCGTGTTGGGCCCATTAGAAGCCCACCTTGTGTCTACTTGGCCCTAAATTGCCAAAAACAGACAATCATGCTTACGTGTTGATTGAAGGATGCATATGTGTTTTTAAAACAATTTATTGTCTATGGGGGTGGGGGTTGACAAATTTTGCCTGCTATTTTTGTAGGATGAATCCGACACACGAGCCTTTGAAAACAAGAATGGTTACTATCCCCGACCCTTTCCTCAAAGTATGGTGGAGGTTCATGAACAACGACGACAAAATGATCGTTCAGAAACACATAGGTTACCTTCCGTCGCTGCTAGAGATGAATGCTTGGCCTGGCTTAATTGGAACGATGGTGAAATTCTGGGATAGCGAGAACATGGTTTTTTGGTTCGGGGAAGTAGAGTTGACGCCAACTATTGAAGAAGTCCTTATCAGCTATGAAATCGTCGCCATGTGCAACAAAAGGAAGCGACATCCAGATACAGATCTTCTAAATCCCGTAATATGGGATTTCGCCCAAATTAAAGAAAAGTTGTCATTGGTTAAAGCCGAATGGATGGACAAGCTCCCTGGTCCAAATATACCATTCAGAAAGTTATATTATCGATTTGGGCGTGCAAGGGCTTATGAGAAACATAAAGACGAGTTCGTCTCAAAAGAGAAATGGAAAGAGACGCGTCCCCTTGCATTTGCGATATGTTTGCTCGGAACGATGGTTTTCCCTCAAGGGCCAAAATACACTATTCATCCTAGTGTATTTATGGTCACTCATGCCATTTTCTATGGAGTGGATTACAAAACATCAACAAAGTACTACACTTTAGCGCCTATGATTCTGGCCGACATCTACAGGGCTTTAGACAAGTGTCAGAACGGAGAACGTTTCTTTCAAGGGTGTAATCTGATACTACAGTGGTGGATGATGCGACATTTAATCAAGACTCATAACCCAAAAGAACCAGATCCCCTAAGACGGTCCGACGAGATACATGGTCATGATTGGTGGTTGTATCACAATCGTTGCAACAAGACGGGAGGGGAGAGTTTTTGGTATCCGAGGCTTCGAGGGCTGAGAGAAGAAGACGTACAGTGGTCGATAGACAGACTGGTGGTAACTAAAAACATGGTGGTTCGAACAGAAAAAGTCCCTTACTTGGTATTTGCTGGGCTAAGAGGGACTAGACCATATGCTCCTGGTCGAGTCCTAAGGCAACTAGGAGGGAAACAAGAGTTACCCCAGATTGCGAATATGAAGAAATTCGTAACTGACCACGAGAATGGGCGAGTTGCATTTGCTGAAGACATGCGTAGGATGTGGAGATCTCGAAGAGTGTTGGGTGAGACTGTACCAGATAGGTTTCGTCCAGAATGTTCGGGGGAGTACAAAGAATGATTAAAAAAGAGTCTCGCTGGAACTATTGAGCCTGGTCCAAACGTTCCTCACATTATTGCCGATGTTGGAGCCAAACATCAAGTCCGACTCCACCACCTTCAAGAGAAGTTTGATAGGAGTGAATTAGAGCATCAACGCCGTCACTCAGAATACGCCAAAGTCATAGCTCAATTGAAACAAGAACTACGAAGAGCCAGACAGTGCATGACAGGATTAGATGATATCATGGAACAACAGATTCAGTCGATAGAGGGGTTCAGACACCAAGAAGGAGCTCGATTGGCGAGAGATCATCTCTGGGCGAACAGATATGCCATGTGGGAAGAGGTCAACATCGCCAAGAGGACCAGACTTGGCGAAGGATCAGAGGAGGCCTGAATTTTACCATCCCCTGCGTGGGACTGTTTTATTTGTACTTTGTTTTGTAATTTATTTTCAGGACTATTTCTCTGTTTTATGTTTGTCAGACATTTTGGATGCTATTAATGAAGTATTTTGGGGATAATAAATCTGGTTTAAAAAAGCATATGCATCCTTCAATTCGTTAGGCCCACCCTTGGCATAAAAGGGTCACAAGCATGTTTAGGACGCGGTATATGTGTGTTTAACTGCTTATGTGTATTGTTGCTATGAATGAGGATATCGTAAACTTACTCCTATCCAGAAATTTTCCAAATATATATATATATATATCTATTACATAAGCAAAAATTTTACCCCATATGAGTCTCATTACACTCTGTTGGAGAAACATGTTGTGCTTTGACTTGGCTTGCTCAGAAATTGAGGCATTACTTGTCTTCTTACACTACATATCTCATTTCCAGAATGGACCCGTTGAAGTATATTTTCCAGAAGGCGATGCCAACCGGAAAATAGCTAAATGGCAAATGTTGTTGAGTGAATTTGATATTGTGTATGTGACTCAAAAGGCGATAAAGGCACAGGCCTTGGCTGATCATCTTGCAGAGAATCCTGTTGACGAAGAATATGAACCGCTCAAGACTTATTTTCATGATGA